>CAOKZL010002933.1:0-143279 GCA_948472985.1 Iguana delicatissima
CTGCTGGGCCTCATCTCCATAGCAACCACTCTAAGGCCCAAGAGCTCTCTGCCTGAGAATTCTAAAGGCCCCTCCCTAAAATGCCAACCCCAGGATTCCATAGAATCTTCACAGCCAGCCAATCATATGAGGTCTTCTTGTCTCACACAGCCAATCGTATGAGGTCTTTGCCTGCCTGACGCAGACAAACAGACAAACTTACAGACAAACTTTGACCTTTAGATTTATCACAAATACTAGGTATTTATCTAACTCCTTAAGGCCAGGAGCATTGCTTAAGAAGGAAAGAGGTGAGATATAGTTTTCCTTGTCCCTGTCTCTATACCCCCTGGTCTTAGTTTCAGATCACAAGTGGTTATGTGACCTATTTGTGAAGAGAGTGTTCCCAAATAGCTTTAAAACAGTGCTTCAGTTATGAGGTGTTTAGAAAGAAACGTCTGCACATACTTTTTAACCAATATAAGTCTTATCTTCTGTTGCTCTCCTACTGAAATTCACAATAGTATTCAGGGGTAAGGCAGGCTGATATTGTCATTCTCATACTGCAGATGATGGGGTTGGAGTTATACATGTTTGACTAATGTTATTTAGAACCAAGCTAATGGCTGAACCAGGATTGCAGTCTTTACACTCAGGCTACAGTCCTAGAGACATTTTCCTGGGAGTAACTCCCAATGAACTCAACTGGGCTTACTTCTGAGTAGTCATCCCTAGCCCTATGCTGTGACACAGGCACTATGCAGTAACTTTGTACACTGCTTGCTGTTTGTTCAGATGTTATTACAGGATGAGAAAGTCTGTGATATGAAACTAGGATGAGGATCACATAAGCCACACTGGCAATACTCACCTGTGATGAATCCAGCTGTTATGTACAGCTGACTAATAGACTTGGAGAAAACACTGGCAACCATGCCCACGCCACTCAGAAGGCCTCCGAGCATGACAGTGACCCTACAGCCAAATCGCTCCACCAAAATACTACAAAGGGGCCCTGAAAAAAGAAACATCAGGATTAGAGCATGGAGTTTCAGTTGCGTTAAGAAGTACTCAGTTAACAAAGCCTCTGACAAAGTCTTTTTATAGCTGCTCAACCCCCATCCTTTTCTCTTTGTTCTCTATCTAGCTGGAAGGTTTTTTTAGCAGCACTAGCATTAGGAAAATGGTGAAAGAGGACTGGAACACTCACACTTTTACTGTCAGGCTGCTGCAGCAGGTCAGCAGTAAACAATGCAATACGACTTGAGCTGGCAAAGAATGAGTTTTGCTCTAGGTGATCCTATCATAGCTCCGTATGCCTGCCTCCAGCAGGCAAGGTAAACAGTAGCCACCTCCAGATTCCCTTTCAGAGCATGTGTGAATAGCAAAACAGAGAAAAAAGGGAGAGCGGATAAGTCAACATCACCAGCAATCTCCAGCATGTTAAAGGAGCATATGTCTGTGAGTCTGGCCACCAAAGTGGAAATCATAAGAAGAGCGGAGGCTGGTGAAAGAAAAAGCCATCTTCGAATGCATTATGGAAGAAGACTTCAGGTGGGCTCTAGAAGGTTCAAAATGTTTTTGTTTACTTTTAAAGGATTACCTAACCTGGTTGTTTCATTTCACATGCACATATTGTTAGCTCTGAATAAAAAGTTTGCTGAAACATTTTGATCTGTTCTTCTTTTTTGTGGTGCCTATTCTTTCCATGTTATTTCTGCTTCTGGTACCAAATTTTCTGTTAAAGAAATAATGCCCAGGAATGCATCTCCTTTGTTAACTGAGACATACCTGCACTGTGATGGGATTGTTAAAATACTGTGTACTACGTGCCCTTCCCATATAATTGTAATTGTCACTCATATATCTCTTGGCTGTTTTATGTAAAAACAGGATTTTAAAAGACAGGAGGACAATTCTTATTAGGCAGAAGGAGAGGAATGCCACGGGCAGCAGAGGATGGGGGGCAGGCAGCAGCAATAGGTCCTGGCTGTTCCTCCTGAGTCCCTTCAGACCTATGTAGTTCACATGGCCTATGCCTGAGGCCACTGAACTGGCCTCCTGCCCTCAAGGAATAGGGGGGAGATGTTTGCCTGTCATCAGGGTAACACTGTTAAACTTCCAGTCCAGGGGTCCCTTCACGCTACACTGTTATAGCAGTATACTCCACTTTAACTGTCATGGCTGCATCTTATAGGCACCTGAGATGGTGTTTCTCAACTGCAGTTTCTCTAGATGTTTTGGACCTCCAGCTCCCAGGAGTTGTAACAAATGTGGCCAAATGGAGCTGGAAATCCAGAACATCTGGAAAACCAACGGTTAAGACCACTGCTGTAGTATCTCAACACACTACAAACTCTAAGGAAACATTCACAATGTGCAATTATACAGTTGTCCCTCCACATTCACTAGGGTCAGGGGCACAAGACATCCGCAAAAGAGGAAAAACCACAAATATCAAGGGGTGTGTGTGTGTGTGTGTGTGTCTGTGGGAAGGAGGCCGAAGCATGGTGGGGAGTGGGCATTCAGAATCCAAACCAGGTCAGGAAAAGGAAAGGGGGAAAGGAAGGGGGTCAAATCTGTGAAAGTGAAACCCCCAAATATGGAGAGCTGGCCTTAGTGCTATATTTCACTTTAGCTGCCATGGCTGCATCCTATGGTATCTTGGGGCTTGTAGTTTGGTCAGAGGAGGAGCTCCCTGGCTGAGGATTCTAAAGGCTTTGCCCTCAACTGCAAATCCTAGGATATCATAAGAGTGGCAGCATGGCACTTAAAGCAAAATCACAGTGCTATAACTGCGTAGAGCAGTGGTTCTCAACCTGTGGGTCCCCAGATGTTTGTGGACTTCAGCTCCCAGAAGCCCTGAGCATTGACCATAGTGGCTGGGACTTCTGGGAGCTGAAGTCCACAAACATCTGGGGACCCACAGGTTGAGAACCACTGGCATAGAGTGAAAGTGGCTTGACTGTGAAATGGCGAGGACCATCTTGTCTTTTGCTTCAAACAGGAAAATGTCTTGGGATGACCCTGATAACCCTATGGTGGTAGAGTGGGGAGAAAATAAAGTGGGCACTACTTTGCGTAAAGAAGAATGGCAAACAGAGCAGGAATAATAACAATGTGGACAAGAGAGGACATGTAGACAGTCTCAGGATGTACAACCTAGTGAACACAGAGCTGGATTTTAAATAAAGAATTGATACATTTATAAAATAGCCTGAATTCTTAGTATGGAACTAGAAGGTTAAAGAATTACCCTTTGTTTAGGAGGAGTGTAAAATGAAGGAAGTTAAGCTGTGGTACATGAATAGTCCTAGACAAATTACTAGTACAAAGGTCAAGCTATGAAGGGCCCTGGCACTTCATATTTACTGTTCCTATTATAAGGTAGCACAGCTTAGTCACTCAACAGGTACCCCTCACAGAATAACAATTTCTTCACAGGGATGCTGTCTAACTACATTCAGTTCTGCCTCAGGGAATAATTTTCTCAGTAAGTTGCAACAGATAAGCAGGAAGTGGGGTATATCCTATTTGTGACTTACTAACTGGCTTCAATTACTATGCTTTTGTGCCTTTGTTCTGTGTTATCAGTTTCTGTGAAAGAGGGGCTTTTTAGTAAGAAAGTCCATTTGATTTGCCTCTTAATAACTTCCCTTTAAAAAAAAAAGGCCAGAAAGTGCCTCTCATTACTTTTCCTTCCTGTCAAAGGCAACATTTCTGGAGCTAAGGGGCTTCTGTTGTGGCTGGCTGTGAAAGCAGATGTACATGTATGTGTATTCTTCAGAGAGACCCCCTTAAAAGATGGAAAGAACACCTGAAGGATGATGAGACCTCCCAGCCAGGCCTCTGGCCCACTGACACAATTGGTAACTACATCCCCACCTTGCTGCGCATTTTTTGAGCTGGAGACGGGGCCCCTATATGAACAGCTTATGCTGCTCTGTTGTACTTTTTGGATCCAAATGGCAGATCAAAGGAGTTATGGTTTGTTTGATCATTCTGTCACTGTCTTCAAAACGTTTGAAATGGTACTTATACTGGGACCCTTGTATCTTATCCTTGTGTTCTTATGGTTGGTGTGAGAGGTGGAAACATGGGCCATTTCCACATTACATTGTTATAGTGCTATTATTCCACTTTCAACATCCTGTGGAATCCTGGGGTTTGCAGTTTAGGGAGGGGCATCTAGAATTCTCAGCCAGAGAGCTCTTTGGCCTCAGTAAACTACAAACCCCAGGAATCCACAGGATGTTGCAAATGGAATAATAGCACTATTAGCAAGGCAGAAATAGCCTTGGACTGTGACTGGAATGTTTTTAAGGTTGTCAATGGATTTTGCCTCACCCTCTTTTGATAGGGCTCCTGTACCTTATGAGAAACTTTTCACATCTTTTAAATCAAAGGCAGGCAACAAGTAGCCCTGGAGCCACTTGTGACACACCAAGGCTGTTTTTGCTGCTATCAGCCCTTATGGGTTGCTCAGACTACCCCTTTTCTGGCCCAAAAAGAGAAGAAAAGTGAATTATTTCTCTTGGAAGCATTCAGGAAAGTAATTCACCTTCTTATTTGGTTGCAGGCTTCCTTGTCATGGTGAATATCAAAACATATCTGTTTTTCAAAAGCAGAAGTGGACTTTTGGCCACTCTAGGTTTTTGTTTTTTGACATTTTCAACCACCTCTATAGACTCTGAGTCAACCTGGGGACAGAAAAATGGCTCTGAGACCCTGCAGTCATACTCCACCCCACTTTAAACACACAAGTTCTGCCAGTCAGAAAGTGGGAAAAGATCCAAGGAAGACTTCAGATTTATTGCTAGTCATATAAAATAATGGATTCATTAGCCTAACTCCTAAAAAAAAAAAAAGGCTTTTAATACAAATTCTTATCAGAGTTGCTAGACTGAATACTAGAGATGACTCCTGTACCTTTAATGGTTGTGTGAAAGAGGGAATTTCAACAAGTGTTGCTTGTAACTGAATTGTGTGTCAAGCAATACCTACTGAAATTCTGTCTTCTGCACAGCGATTAAAAGTACAGGAGCTCTCTCCAGTTTTCAGTCCAGCAACCCCAATTCTTACCTAAAACCCAAGTAAAGGAACAACAAGAGCTACTGAGGTGGTTTGAATGTTGGACTAGGACTCTGGGAGATCAGCCATAGAAACCCGCTGGGTGACCTTGGGCAACTCACTAGTGACACCAGAGTAAAAACTGGAAATAGCCCTATACCTTTACGGCTGTGCAGAAGAGGGAAGTTTCAGCAGGTATTGCTTGTTACCTGATTGCATGAAAAGCAGCACCTGCTGAAATTCTCTCTTATAGACAACCCTGAAAAGTACAGGAGCCCTCACCAGTTTTCAGTCTTGCAATTCTACTTTGACATCACACCCTATCAGCCTTGGAAGAAGGCAATGGTCAAACCTCCTCTGAATAAATTTTGCCAAGAAATCCCTATGATCAGGCCACAGTAAGTCAGAATCAACTTGAAGGCACATTACAGCAGTTCAAGAACAGAAAGTTAACACAAGGCTTGCTAAGTGGCTAGTTCCCACTCCTTCAGCAGAGGTCTGGTTTGGAGAAATTATGTATTAAATTATTCAACATGGCCATCTTTAACAGATTAAACCTCTGTTAAAGAAATGGGAGTGGGCTCTGTTCTCCTGTCCCCCCTACACAGGCTATGTTTCTTTGCCAATGTTCCGCTTTCCTCCTCATGGGCTTGAGGAGGCTCTCGGCTCAGTTGGAGGGCCTCACCTGGGCCAAGCCAAATACAAGCCTGTTTCTTCCTGTAGCAGCCCTAGAATCAACATGCCAGTGAATTTTGGAACAGCTCACGTTTCACCAGCATGGGTGTGTACGAAACAGAAGGTTAAGTTGAAGGCGGCACCCTGCTCCTTTCCCCTAGTCCCACGTTATTTACAGAGTGAGCAAGAACACCCAACAAAGAATGAATATAAATTTGTCAGTGCAAGGAAGGGTGGACACTCTGGGAACTGTAATGGATTTTTAACTCATCTTTGCTCATAGAAACCCAAAACACTGAGGTGTCAAGGCAACAGATGACAGAAAAGTAAAGGGATATTTGTTCATTACATCCTTATCCCATTCTTCTTCCAAGGAGCTTAGAGTGACATACAGGGTCCCTCCCCCTCACCAAGCTTTATTTTTATAACATTCCTGTAAAGAAAGGTAGGCTGAGAGATGATGACTGGTCCAAAGTCATCCAGTGAATTTCATGGCTTAACTGGGATTTGAACCCAGGACTTTCTGGATCGAGGGGGTGAAAGGCATCCCAAGTCATTGGTTCTAGACTCCCTACATCAAGACCACAGATATGAACTGAAAAAGTTCTTTTGGAGTGATGTATTTTCTCTCCTGATAGAACTCTTGTACCTTTCATAGCTTGAGGTATGAGAAAAGTAATCAGGTTTAAGCTTTTGCTGTGTAACTGTTTCTGTGTGTTGGTGGTGAGTACATGCTTCATTTACTGCCACTGCTTGTCATATGTGCAGGAACAAAACAAAACATAACATAACATGTTGCCAACCCTCAAGTAATCCCAACGATAAGGAGAGGTAGTATAGTCTAACACTGATTCCCAAACTTGGTAGGACTACAACAATCATAATCCTTGATTATTGGCTGTCCCAGATGGAGCCTCTGAAGTTGAACAAGGTCACCCACTGGTCTATTAGACAGACTTCAAGCTAAAGAGGAAAACCATGTTTTGGCTTGGAATGGGAGACTGTGGTTGAAGTCATTAGGGCTGGTTATGATCTTTAAAGCCCAACACTATCTGAAAGATTGCATCTTCTTCTGCCAACTTTTAAAATATAGTCAGCCCTCCACATTCGCAGGTTTCACTTTTGTGGATTTGATTATTAACGGATTATTTGCTGTCAGCTCTGCTGCATCCCTTTGCCATTTTTAACAGGGACTGCAAGCCTCGTGAGACTGAGAAGCTGTTTTACGGGTACAAGAGACTAGCCAGACCAAAAAAAAAGAGTACTCTGAATCAGGTTGCTGTTTTGAGAATCTAAGGTACCTTTGCCCCCTCCTCCCCTCCTCCTGCTTCAGCTCCACATTATCCTATTATGGGATTACTTGCTGTGACTGTTTAAATCTCTCTTCTTCTGTGTCACTAGTTTATATAAATCTGCCAGTCGCATGGGCTATGAGGATACACGCACACACACAAATACATATATAGACAAGGTTGAATTTTCCCTGGCTGTAGCTACTAGAGGTAACATCACAGGGTCAAATCTTTCCAGTAATTTGTTGCTGTTGAGATAAAGTTGCACTGATTGCAGCAAGAATGATTGATGGGTAACCTCCTGTTGCTCTGTAATGCCACTTCATGGTTCCTCATGATCCTCCCACACAGAAAAGTTACATTCCTTTGCTTGAGATGTGTACAAGATAGTAGCTACATGCTCTCAATAGCACCTGCCTTTCCTGAGGGAACGCTAAGCTGGTGACTCTGTCCTCAGGAGTACAGGATGTGCTATGGCTGTTACTGGGATACAACGCATACTTCGAAAACAGGCGAGCTACACCAACAAAACTGTGTGAGACAGTGTAGCACATGGATCTTATCTGTCACCTGTAATACCATTTCATTAATCTCACTAGTTGGTAAGGTGCATCAAAAATATTTTAATAAACAAACATCAGACTAAAATGGAGGGCTTTTTACATGGAATATTAAAAACACATATGCCAGTTTCATCCAAACAGTAATATAAGTGAAGGGGGCTGAAGCAGACTAACCAGAGCAGAGGGAACTGTTAGGATTATAAACTGGATTGCCACATTTTTTTTCTGTCAGGGCTCCAGTGTCTTTAAGGGCTACTTTTTCCCATCTACAGTGCCTGCCCTCTCATTCACACTGAGCTTTGCCATTTGTTTCTGTGGTCCCCTTATTTCAAATCAGTGCTCTCAGACTTCATTCAGTCAGCTCAGCAGCTAGCTTAATACAACAATCTGCCACAGGGGCAGGTACAATAAAAGTTTATAGATTACTGCCCAGACTCAGGAGACACTGACAGATTCAGGAAATCTTTTTGACAGATCACAAGATTGCAAGTGTTGTCCTGAGATAACTGGCATTGTGGCTTCAGGAAGAAGTGATATTTGTGTCAGGGTGCAGAATCATAAACTAAGGGCCTGAACACGACAAAACTCACAAAGTAGTTCTCTCTAGTACAGCAGTGAACGATCTGTGACCCTCCTCCTACGACTGCCAGGTGAAACGAGGAACAGGGCTCCTGTACTTTTAATAGCTGTGGAGAAGAGGGAATTTCAGCAGGTGCTGCTTATCACACAGGCAGTGTCTGCTGAAATCCCCTTTCTAAGCAACCATTAAAGGTACAGGAGCTCTGTCCCTTACTTCATCTGGCAACCTTACCTCCAGAATATGTTAGACTGCAATTCCTGTAATCTCTCACCATGTGTTATTCTGGCTAAGGCTGATGGGAGATACAATGATACCTGGAAGGTCACATATTGCCCCTTCGAATACAATTTGCTAATAGCTGGGTGCCCACCCACATTTCCTTGCCGTTTGGGTGAAGAAGTTCAAGTTAGTTAAGTAATGTCTTCTAGAGACAGTTCTAAATACTTTAATTGTGTGATGAGTTTGCCAGGAGTTGTAAATCACCTCAGATGCTTTTCAGGAAAAACGGTGAGCAATAAAAACAAGTA
The DNA here is from genome assembly GCA_948472985.1 of Iguana delicatissima. NCBI lineage: Eukaryota > Metazoa > Chordata > Lepidosauria > Squamata > Iguanidae > Iguana > Iguana delicatissima. Next base: position 8,687 of record CAOKZL010002933.1, read on the forward strand.
CTCACCCCCTGCATGTAGCACAGCTGTCATGATGGAGGGGAACCATGAGGTTTCACTGTTGCTCGCTTGGAAATCATACTGCAGGTCCTTGAAGAAGACCCCAATGCAGGAAGGAAAGCCCAGAGTCAAGGCTTGAACTACCAGGGTGGCTACCAAGACCACCCAGGCCCAGCCCCGATCCTGAAGTCTGGAGACACCAGGGGTTGCTTCTCCCTCATGGGGCATTTTCCCTTGGAGCTTTTTCTTGGTGCCTCTGATTGGAGAAAAGGAAACAAATCCAGAGTCAGATGCTGCTTCAGCACAAGGATGACAGAAAAGAAGCTGCTGAACAACAGTCCATGTCAGAAGCAGAACTTGCTGAGTTCCTTTTAGACAGCCTTGCCGTTTGCTTCACAGGCTCCAAGAGTCACCAACCTGCTTGGTGAAAAGCTGTGTCTTCTCCTTTTATTTCACAAGATTATAAATTCCTCTAGTCTGAATGTTGGACACACCTCTGGGGAATAAAGAACTAGCATTACTCAGCACCATCTCTCCTTGCGGGTCAGCATTCCCTTTCACCTGATTTGGTCTGCAGAATCCCCTTACTGCTTCTGTTTAATGTCATAAAATTCTTGTGCTAGGAGGAGGAGGAGGCAAAGCAAGCAAATGTCAAGTATAGTGAAAAAGTATATATAGATCTGCTGAGTATTCATCTGAGTTGCAGCATGTGTTCTTGCATAAGCTCCTCTCCCAGCTGTGCTCCTTGCTTCTGGGCACAATTAAAGGTGTCAGGTGACACTGACTTTAAGTTTCAGAATGCCATCCACTAAGAACTGTCTCAGGCCACTGGGCACTCAAAGTTCCCCATGTCACTTTTATCCATTCTAAAAAAAGGAATAACTGCATTTGCTAAAACAGAAATGAGAATCAGATTCAGCTGCCTGGATGTTCTTGGACTGCAGTTAGCAGTATTCCTCGTCAATGCTGACTAGCCAGGGCTTCTGAGACTGGCAATCCAACAACATCTGGAGGACCACATGATTCCTATCTGTGGGCTAGAAAATACATTTGATACCCAAAGAGCTTTTTTCTTGCTTTCATTCCATAAAAAGCACTCATACACAAAAAAATCCAAGACATCTCCCCAAAGATGCTTTCGATGTCACATGTGCAAAGTGTCTTAAAGCAGTGGTTTTCAGCTGGAGGCTTGAGATGTGGCTGGACTTCAGTTCCCAGAATCCCTCACTCTTGGCCCTGCTGATTGGGGCTGCTGGGAGCTGATGCCCAACCATACTTAGACCTCCTGACTTGCGAACCACTGCCTAAAACAGGAGTTATTCCTTGAACTGAGTTCCAAAAAATTATGAGAACTAGGCAGACCTTCAAAAGAGATCTTCAGTTGTTTCTTGGGGAAAGCTGTACTACTACATTATGCTGATTTGGAGACAAGAGAAATGAAAAATGCCATAGTTGGTGGTGGGAAATCTGTATGACCTTTTTTGCCTACTTGGGCATAAATGGCCAGCAGGAGATGCAAAATACACATGTGCATATCTTGGTGTTACCTAAATTGAACCAGGACTGGTTTGGACTGTTTGGAAATGTGATCGCAACTCTTGTAACCCATGATTGGACTCCTTTATTCTATGTCTGAGGGAAGACAAGGAACCAGGTAAGAGGAAGTGGTAGGGAAGTATATCCCAATGGTACCAGACAACCACAGCATGTCTTCCTTACAGTCTCTCTATCTCTCTCTCCTGAGCCTAGGGTTGTCCGTGCTCTGAGCAGTGGGGTGTGTATGTTCTTAACTGGACTAAGGGCCATCATTGCCTGAGTCTCAGAAACCAGCCAGGGCATTAGCTTGTGGGCACTTGGGGAACATGCGCTAGCTGCAGTTTCTTCCCCAACATCCCAAAATACCATATTAGCGGGAAGTCTAGCTGATGAACCTCTGGATTGAGAGTGCTTTATAAAGGAATGTAGCCACAGGGTGACAAAATGAAAGCATTGCCCTCCAGATAAAAATTCTGCTCCCCAATATGTATCTTCCTTCCCTAAATTTCTAGTGTTACAGAGAGTGAGACGCTGAAAATCAATCACCCCTAGAGCTCTTTTATGTGCTGTGTTTGTGTTCCCTTGGTAACTTGGCCTGACCCTTTTCTTTGGATGCCTACACTGTATTGCTAAAAGCTCAGCTGAAGTTTTAAGTTACTGCAATCCTAGAAATTTGGAGACTGAAGTGTTACCCTGCTTTCTAAGGGCTCCCTTAAGAGGATTCCCAAAAACTGTCAAATTGTGGGGAAAATTAGCTCAGAGCACTGTTTTAGCTATGCGAGAGGCAGGGTAACGTTGCAGGACCTTTGTAACCCAGATTTTACAGAGTAAGACCACGCCAAAAAACCAGGCAGGTTGTTCAGTTTAAAGATTTTATTAAACCCTCAGTAATTAAAGCAAACAACAACCAAACCCCCTCACACATTCATTCAAGAGCTAAAGAAAAAGAAAGTAAGGAAAATTGATAGGGATTTTGTTTTGGGGTGTTCAGAGGCAATACTTTACCTTGATTCAATGCCCAAGGGAGCCAATGTTGAAAAACTGGAGATTCAAAGCGATGAAACTCAAAAAGTGGGGGAAGGGGGGGTGAGGCAAAACAAACTGACAGGGATTCAGGAGGAAAATGTGAATGAACCCACGAACAGAGAAAAACATGGGGTTTTTATAGGAAAAATATACCTGGAGGGCTAGTTCTCTCCCTGGGAGAACAATAGTACAGGAGGCTAGATTAAAAAGCCTTTAATGATCAACATCTCCAGCTAAATGTTTTTCTCAGTCCTTTGTGAATGACACTGACCAAATGGACAAAAGGCCCAGGTATAGTAAGATTGCCCACATTCAGCAGGCTGATTGTGATTCTATTGAGCTTCCATATCAGTGCAAAAGGGCCCTTTTGTCTGTTTTATGGTCCTCATGTCTTCCAGGAATTCCTGGCCCATGTGGCAGATTCAGTCTGAGTCACCTTTTGGCTTGGCCAAAGTTTTAACTTCCTGCCGGCGTGCACTTTCAGTGACCCTGTTAGACACATGGAATGATTTCTGATATTAGCCATGTGGAGATATCAATTTAATGTGATAAATTAATAAATTGTAGACCCTGGGAGAGAGAGAGATAGCTGATGGTGGTACTTACAGAAGGAAAAAAAATTCATTGGAAGGAGCAGAATTCTTACAGGGACAGTGCCCTCATCGTCCCCTGCCCCCATAGCCACATCCCCAACTTTGCATCAGAAAGGTCTCTGCTGACCCTAGGCATATCACATGTTGCATACAAAAAGTTAAAAGTGCTCTTACCTTACTATAGGCAGGATTCTGTTCAATGGTTAAAGTCATGCAAATTGGAGGCAAGCAAACTGCAACCTCCATAGATTCTGATGCCCAAAGTGTCTGTTTCGTCTTGCTTGGTAACATGGCCAGAGCACAACTATGGAAATGCTTTGGTGTGTCACGGGCCCTGCTCATTCTCCAGGCCCATTCCCAGGGCAAGGGCAGAAAGCCACTGAAGGGATGAAGCAAGGGTGCGCAGCTTGCACGGTGACCCTCCTCCAGATGTTATTCGGCCGCAGCCAGTCTACCCACTAGGAAAAGGGAATGCCGGGAGCTGCAGTCCAACAACGTCTGGAGAAGGGTCACACAAATTGCCCACCTCCAGTTCCAAGGAGACCTCCCTTGGTCTAAAGGGGACTCCAGCGTCTTGGGAGGAAGGACTGTGGGAGGAAGGACTGTGTATCTTTCGGGTCAAGTTTCAGACTACTTCTGGTAATGGCGGGGTGTCGGGGGAGGAGAAGTCTGTGGATGGGTGGGAGAGGGTGATCACTGCCGCCTTCTTCGATCACAGGAAATCAAGAGCACGCACCGCGCGGCTGGGGGCCGTGACGCCTTGGGACATCCTTAAGTCGACAGGCGACGTGAAGGCGTGCAAGCACACCCCCCCCCCAACCACAGTGATCCCTCTCTCTCTCACAGACGCACAGCCCCTCCGTACCACCGGGGAGACAGAGATTTCTCCCCCACACCCAACCAGGAAGATACCAAGAGGAACCTTAAGGTCCGACAACCGATTCCCCTTCCCCCCCGCTTGCCGCGCGTGTATCTTGGTGATTCCGATCCGGTTTCCCAAGCGATTGCGCTTTACCTGTTCACACCCGGAGCGGGCGGGAGGACAGGAGGTGGCACTGCTGGTTCTCTCCCTCCCTCCTCGGTCTGAAGAAGCTTCTCTCTCCGTGGCAGCTTCCTTTCGGCTTTCCCTCTCCTCCTTCTAGAAGGGCCCGTCCAGGCTCTTTCCTCCGTGGCTGCCTGCGGAGGAGGAGACTTGGTGCGGGGACGGGAGATGATCGCCGGCTGGGAGAGCCGCCGGGGGGTCAAGCAAGCAAGCAAGCAAGCAAGCAAGCAAGCAAGGAAGCAGGCAGGCAAGCCAGCCAGCCCGCCAGCCAGCCAGCAGGCAGGCAGGCACCGGTGCTGGGTGATTGCCTTGGGCAGCTCGCTCATCGAAAAAGAGGGGAGGGTTGGATCACCCAGCCAGGAGGAGCAAGGATGGCCTGGCGGGGATGGAGTCTGGGCGGCTCTTGTCTTGGCTTGTTTTTACATGTTTGTTTTTTCTTACATTCTAATCAGAGCTTGTACCATAAGACCTGCTGCCTCCGCGATTCTGGGAAAAAGCTGAGTGGCCCAAGTTCTAGGTTCTTATGGCTGTGTTTTAGCACTTTTTCCCCATTGCCCTGGCTTTCTTACTGAAGTGACAAGCCGGATTAATGCTGTGTTACCTCAGGAGGTCTTAAATGCTTTTTTAAAATATTTATCTTGGATCTACTTTTTTTTAAAAAAAATGCTACCCAATTTGCTCAAGATGGCATCTACTGTTACCTCCTTCCTCATTTCTTCTCAACAGTCCTGTGAGGTAGGTTAGGCTGATAAAGAGGGACTGCTATAGTGAACAGAACAGCCGGCCAGAGATAGGAAGCCATCTCTCTCCAGCTCTAGCCCAACACTAGCCACCGCAACACAGGGACTGATGGAATTCCCTTCCATGCCAAAGGGTAGCAAACTCACAGAGCAGGTGGCTGTTGCTCTGTGCCTTCAAGGTGGCTCTGAAAACCCTGTTATGAGGTTTTCTTTAAATTTTTTTTTTCAGATGAGGTTTCTCTTTGGGCTCCTTCCAGGATGAGAAAGTGTGATTTGCCCAAAATCATGCATTGGGTTTCCCAGGCTGAGTAGGAATATGGAACCTGGTCTCCCAGAGTGGTAGTCCAACACTCAAACTGCTATCCCATGCTGGCAGATCAAGATACGGTTTCAAACGTAGCCTTCTCCCTTCCATCATGTTTTCTATAGCTCAGCTGGCATTGCAAGTATTGTACCAAGAGGAATTGCATTATATCAACCTCCATATGAAGTGTCACAGCCTAGATGGAGATTTCTCATATTAGTCCAACCAAAAAGGCACAGATAATTTGTTGCCTTTTCAGTTGGCCTACTAAAGCCATTACTGTAATATGGACTTTGGAATATATGCTATGGTCAACACTGCATTCGTATAGATCTGCCAGCAGTTCAAACAAGACAGCTAATGTCTTTGGGCCATGCTATTTCAAGGTAGTAACACACAGAGACAGATATCCCTTATCATATGCAGGAAGTAGACAGTCAATGACAGTCTTTTTCAATAATAAAAAGCCCGAATCAGAGAGGGATCTTGACATACAATAAAAGTCTTGTCAATAGAACCTAAAGGAAGATCTATAAAGTACTGGAGAAAGGAGGTTGGAAACCAATTTTATGGAAGGTTACTCAGCAGAGGATGAACGATGTCAGGACAACTCTCCCCCTCTGTGCTCTCACATGTATGTCTTTTCCTGTTTCTGCAGTCTGTCTATGAAATGGAGTGCTTGGCCAAGAGTCCCTCCCAGTGCAGTGCATGCGCATAAGTGCAACAACGTGCATGGGCTGTATTGTGTTCATTAGCACACATTCTATATGTAGTCTGCTTGTAAGATGCACACACAGTCTCTACAGCTATAACATCTGAAGTAACCCTTAGACATTGGTGGAAGAGACAGGCTCAGGAAGAGCTGCCCATGTCCTCTCAACAAGAACATTCTTTACCCTAATTTATTGGCTTTATGTTCTGCCTTTCTCAAAAATGGCATTAAAGGCAGCTCATAGCAATTGTACATAAATGAAAAACATAATAAAAATACTGAACAAAAACTGACCTATCAAAATAGACTTAGGCTAACATCATAATTGAAAACAAATAAAAAAAATAAAACACACATCTAAAAATATCTTTGTAGTCTGTGTTTATGAATTCAGAATAACTGCTGCACTGTGGTTCTGTACGTGGATTCTTTAGTTTCTCCTCCTTACTCATAACCAGGCACTGAAAACATTTTAAAATATAGCCGTTTCCCATGAGGCATGTGAGTAGGGGTTAGTTATCTGCATTAAATGTCCTTGAACATGTGACAAATGTCTGGTCATACCTCTGGCAGATAAGACCAGGCAGATAGCAGGTTATGACCGCCTGTTGGCTGGAACAGAAAACAGGTACTTGATTTTTTTGGGGGGGTATACATTTGATTGACACTTGTCAATCATAACAGCATAGAGGTGGTCAGTATTAAAAATGCACGCCTTCTTCCAATCAGGTCTTCTGCATTAAGGCCACTTCTATGTTGACAACAGCAAGTGGAAGCTTCCATGTCATTAGGGCAGTGAATCCATTTGGGGTCTTAGCCTGAACTTTAAAGCAGCTATCCAAGGTGTTGAACCTATTTTGAAGATTGGGTTCAGCAGCTTGGATAATGCCTTTAGAGTTTAGACTAAAACCCAGCATGGATTTGCTGACCCACTGACATGGAAGCCTCCAGCTGCCAGTAGTACTTGGTGTAGTAGTTCCTTTCACCAAAATGTCCATACATGCAGACAGGTCACCAGCAGGATCAGCAAAGATGTCTCCTTGGATCTCATGGGGAAAGTCTGCCCTATTTTTTTGTAACTTTTCAGAATCTCTTTGAAAGCTGAAGGAGAAGGTAGTGGCAAGGATTTATTATAATAGTTTAAAGCCACATATATTCAGTATATTTCTGAACACAGACATAGCAAACACCATGGTGAGGGTTGTTTTCAAACAATCCAATTCTTGAAAGCTAAAAGGTATGCCAATCTCCTCCCCTCCAACTCCTTCACTTGTTTTCCCAAGCTGGAGAATATTTTAAAGCATTTCTGAAAAGCTGCCAGTTCTTCCAAGGGGATAAATGCTTCCTTTAGGTTAGGCTCCCTTGCAAGGGAATCAGGACCTGTCACAGAACCTGTCACAGAAAAATTTGGGTGCAGTTTATGGACTTCCTGAGGGCATGTGATGTCACTGCAAATGCATGGTTTCTCAGACAATTGCTCAGACAATAAGGGAGAAAGAACATCTAGATCGACAAGCAACATTTAATCTGCTGAAGTTACCAGCTTCCAGCATCTTGACAAAAACAATGGCAGAAGCTGTTGCTCATGCCAGGTATATTTAGATCCCTTATGCTTATAAGATAACAGATCCTTATTTTTGTTTGGCATTTGACCCCTGTTTTCTAGATCTCTGTGTGGCTCTAAATATAGCATGTTACATCCACCATTCAAAATGATATTATAAAACATATTGCCTGTTCTTCTTTTTTTCCTTCTGGCTAATCTTACTATATCATGAAGTAGTGACATACAGATTCCTGAAACTGACAGTTGCAGATCTCACAACACCAACAGACCTTTTGTGGGACTATTGTCATGTTAAAGGGAAAGTTCTTAAATCCACATGTTCAGGGGTTATTATCGGTCACCAAGCTCAGAAAAAATATGCAATGAAGTGCGGAAAAACCAAGTGATGTGAACCAGCCTCGTATATTCCCTACATACCCTGTGACCAATAGGACTGCAACAACATTGTAGGAACAGAGTAGCTAGAGCTGTTACACAATTGACTGGGGAAGAATTTATACTGGATCCATACTAATGCATACTGATCCCAGCAATATTTTCACAGGATCCTCTAGAGGAGAAACATAAATTAAAACTGAAGACAAATGGGAGTTGATCTTTATAGAGCTCTCAGTCTCTTGTCTATTTGCTAGACTGATTTAATCAGACCATCTTTTCAGGGAATCGTGGGACGACAGAGATCTCCAGACAGTAATTCCAAGCACCCTTCAGAATTCTATGAAGAAAGTCACAACAAAGTACATGAACACTTACATTAGTGTAGATAAGTCTTAGTGAAGCATTCTCAAACTTTGACTCTCAGATGTTTTGGGCTTCCACTCCCAGAATCCTTGGCCATTGGACATGCTTCTTGGAGTTGATGTTCAAAACATTCAGAGAGCCAAAGATTAGAGGCTTTCCCCCGCTGAGATTTAACAGCTTTGGAATCTACTTTGAAATATGTTAGTATCATATTGACAGTGGTGATTGGAGATTTCCATGAGTGTGGGATGATAACTCCATTCTGGATTTTAGGCTGAATGTTAAATGACCTATCCAAGCTACTAAACCTATCCCCAAAATAGATCCAGCACCTTGGACCTGATGTCTTTAGAGGAATTTAGCTAACATGTTGGACTCTTATAGTCAAGTAACAGTGGGCAGAAGCAAACCCATACCTAGATTAGTTTTTTTAAAAGACAATATGGAGAAACAGAAACAGTTCCAATTGGCAAGGGGGTCAGGCAAGGCTGCATTATATCATCCTATCTGTTTAATTTACATGCTGAGTGTATCATACATAAATCTGGATTAGATTCTGAGGAAGGAGATGTAAAAATTGGAGGAACAAATATCAATAAATTAAGATATGCAGATGACACCACACTACTAGCACAAAATAGCAAAGACTTGGAACGATTACTGAAAAAAGTAAAGGAAGAAAGTATAAGGTCTACAACTGAAGGCCCGTTTACAACATTAAGAAAACAAAAATAATGACTACAAATGATTTACATAATTTTAAAGTAGACAATGAAGGCACTGAGGTAGACTTCTTATACTTTGGCTCAGTCATTAATCAAAACTGTGTTTCTAATTTCTGTGTACAGTTGTGAATGCTGAGCAGTAAAAAAAAACCTGATAGGAAGAGAATAAACTCATTTGAAATGTGGTGCTGGAAGAGAGTTCTGCGGAAACTCTGGACTGCCAAAAAGATCAATAAATGGGTCCTAGAGCAAATCAAGCCTTAACTCTCCCTAGAAGTCAAGATGACTGAGTTGAGAGTGCCATACTTTGGACATACCATGAAAAGGTGTGACTCAACAGAAAAGACAGTAAAGTAAAGGGTGAAGGCAGTAGGAAAAGAGGAAGACCGCATTAAAGATGAATGGACTCAAACAAGAAAGCCATGGCTGCCCTGAGTTTGCAAGACCTAAACAGGGCTGTTGATGACAGCGTGACTTGGAGGTCTTCCATTTGTAGGGTAAGTTGAAATCAACCTGATGGCAGTTAAAACAACAATAATAATGAGTGAAGGACTAGAATGCCAAGATGAATGCTTTCGCCAAGGTCCACCACAATATTCTTGGTAAAAAGTGGGCTAGACAATGGTAGTGTTAGGTGGATTTTTAACTGGTTGAATGACTAAACTCAAAGAGCACTCCTCAATAGTTCATCTTCATGCTGGAGAGCAGTTCAAAGTGAGATGCTCCAGAGTTTTGTCCTGGGCCCGGTGTTGTTAAACATCTTTATAAATGACTTGGATAATAAAATATCCAAGGTTACAGATGACACCAGGTTAGGAAGGGAAACTAGTATTCTGGAGGACAGAACCAGGATTCAAAATGATCTAACAGATTGAAGAGCTCAGCCAAAACTAACAAAATGAATCTCAGCAGGGGGTGGGTAAGTGTAAGGTATTATATCTAGAAGGAAAAATGAAATGCACAGATATAGAATGGGTGACATCTGACTTGAGAGCAATAAAAAGCTGATGCAATTCTAAGTTGCATCAACAGAAGCAGAATGTCCAGATCATTATAAATAATAGTACAGTCTATTCTGCTTTGACCAGACCTCACCTGCAGTACTGTGTCCTGTTCTGGGCCTCACTGTTCAAGAAGGGTTTTGAAAAGTTAGAACGTGTTCAGAGGAAAGCAATCCAAATAGCAAAAGGTCTTGAAATCAAGTTCTGTGATGAACAGCTCTGTGAGCTCAGTATGTTTAGCTTGGACTGAGAAGTGATATGACAAGTATCTTTAATTATCTGAAGGAATGTCATGTGGAACATAGAGCAAGATTACTTTCTGCTGCTCTAGAGACTATGGCTGTTTCCATATTAGACTGTTAATAACGCTATGATTCCACTTTCGACATCCTATGGAATCCTGGGGTTTGCAGTTTCAGGAGGGGCCAGTCTAGTGCGGAAATGGCCTAGAACACAAAGCAATGGATTCAAATTGCAAAAAGAGATTCCATCTAAACATTAGGAAGAATGTCCTGACAGTAATTCCAGAACATTCTATTCTAGCACTCTGTTCAACATTGGAATAGACTAGTGGTTCTCACCCTGTGGGTCCCCAGATGTTTGTGGACTTCAGCTCCCAGAAGCCCCAGCCACTATGGTCAATGCTCAGGGCTTCTGGGAGCTGAAGTCCAAAAACATCTGGGGACCCACATGTTGAGAATCACTGGAATAGACTGTTCTGGAATTATTTTCTTAGGAGTTCTTTAAACAGAGGTTGGATGGGCATCTTTCAGGAGCGCCATAGTTGTGCGTTCCTGCATGGCAGGGGTTTGCACTAGATTGCCTTTGTAGTCCCTTTCAAATCTATGGTTCTGTGAAATTTGTTGTGGTATTCATTATGGAGTGGTCTTCTTTATTTAAGCACTCTACAAAACAAGAACCCCAAAGCCTTGAAAACAGATCATATAAATAAATTGAACTCTTTTCAACTTCATCCTGGTTTAGTCTCAGCCACTTGTTTTGCCCCAAACACTAATGTCTTAATACCTATAGAAAATGTGGCCTGAATTTATCAGAATCCCTGCTGTCATCAGAAACATTAAACAAAACAGAAATGGCTTTAGACATTTTGGTGCCTGGTTGAGAAAGAAAATCCAAAGGGTGCCCGTCTTCCTTTAGATGATAACAATGTTACCGTAACTAAATAGTTAATCATCGGCTATCTTTTTATGATATCACAACATCTGTCACCTGAGGCAGGCTGCCTCATAATGGACAGTGGTAAGGCTAGCATTGTATTGATCAAAATGAACCTAGAGCTTTAAATAGCACGTTTGATAAGTGATCAGCTTCAGTTATAATCCTATCCTACCCTGGTAGGTAGTTATTGTTACAGTTTGTACTTTATATACATTTGCAGTTTATGCTTGCAAGTAATTATTTCCCTTTTTAGAAAGTTGCTAAAACAGTTACTTTTGAACTACTTTAAAAAATCTGAATGCTACAAAGTGCTTGTCTGTGATACAACACACAACATACCTTGCCCGCTGTTACCCTGTTTGCTTAGGACTCCACCAATCTGTTTGTGATACAAGGGCTTCCTTTAAAAGGATTCCCAAAAGCTGTCAAAATTGTCTCTTGTGGGGAAAAATTAGCTCAGCACTGCTTTAGACATGCAAAGAGGACAGGGTAATTAAGGGATCGTAAACCCAAATGTATACCAGGTCAGGTCCAGTCAAAATCACACCAATTGTTCAAATTTAAGTATTTTATTAACTTAAATGTAAAAATCCCTACAATCAATTAACTACACTCACTACAACAAGCATGAAAAGTTAAAGTTCTTACAATCACTCAGCTTCACGCTCTACAATCAAACATACAAGACTATAAAGTTAGAAAGAGATGAAAATTAAGAAAGAGAGAGAGAGAAACAGAAAGGATTTGATGACATACGATACCGAAACCAGAAGTCTTCAGCTGGGAGAAAACATCTCAGCCATGCTGAGGGGAGTTTGCTAGCAGTTTCATTGTGTTGCAAATATGAGCTGATTACCAGCTTCATTGTTTTTGCAGTTCTGAGAGAACTTCCTACTTTTGCTCTTAAAACTCCAACTGCATCATCCTTTAAAATCCAAACAGAACTCCAAAATAAATTCGAAAAAGAACTCCAAAGAAATGAGGAGCTGTGTCTAGATATATATACTGTGGACCATGCCTGGAGAAGCCAGATGTCCCATCTTTTTATTAAGATGGATTATTTCCCTTTTTAGTTCAAAGGAAATTCAAAGAAAATACAACCAAAACATCCTTGTTGTATCCTGTAAGATAGTATCTCTCTCTGGAGATGCAAGCCTTAGGTGTCAGATTCCAGCCTGCTTTGCATTGTTTATTTTCTCTCAGAGAGTAATGGTCTTGATGGCTGCAGAAACTCCTTTCAAGTTGCCTGTTGAGCCAAAATTGCCAGATCACCCCAGGATGTAAAACAGAAGACAGAGATCTCCTGTTTACATGGTCCTTCTGGTATCTCTCTATGGCTCACTTATATTTTATATGAAATAATTAGGATTCTCAGGACATGGCTTTTGGGGCATCAGGGGTATAAAACCTCTCCTCAATATTCCCCACCCCACCCTCCACAGAGCCCAAGGCACAGCATGAGTTAAAATGTGGACCAAAATTTGAACTTGTCTCATATTCCTCTTTTGTCTTTTATTCAGGTCACACATCCAGAAGTATACATTTTTTTTGAAAGTCACAAGTCATAAAAAAGAGCTATGCTATCCTTCCTTAAGCAACATTCACAATGTAATATAAACTTTGTTACTGAGAAGTTGATGAGTAAGATTTCAAAATTTAAAAAGCAACATGAACTGGAAGAATATTTGGAGAGAACGAATAAAATGAGATTTACTGAGGATCAAAGAGCAATTTTGAATAAATCTATCTCAATGATGGAAATAGTGGAAGCAATCAGAAACTTGAAGAATGATAAATCTCCAGGACCAGATGGATATACTGCAAAGTGCTACAAAATTCTGGAACATGAGATTTGCAGGGGAAATCTCTATTCCCCTGTAAAATACAATAAATGAGATAATAAAGGAAGGAATGCCAGACACCTGGAAAGAGGCATATGTAATGCTGATTCCAAAAGAAGGCAGAGATTTAACTGACGTGAGGAATTACAGACCAATCTCACTTTTGAATACAGATTATAAGATTTTTGCTTCAATCCTGGCAATGAGAGTTAAGAAGGTTCTGTCTGAGGTTATTCATGAAGACCAGAATGGGTTCTTACTGAAAAGATCTTTGAGAAACAATATCAGAACGGTCTTAAACATAATTGAATACTATGAAAAGCATAATGAAAGGAAAATGGCCATGATATTTTTAGATGCAGAGAAAGCCTCTGATATGATCAGTTGGTCATTCATGAAGATAGCAGTTAAACAGATGCAGGCTGGAAATAGATTTGTGTCATGGATTGAAGCAATTTATAATCAACAACAAGCTCGACTGGTCATCAATGGAGAAAGAACAAAACAGATTGAACTGCATAGAGGGACAAGACAGGGTTGCCCTCCATCTCCTCTGCTGTTTATAATAACAATGGAAATATTGAATAATGCTATAAGAGAAGATAAAGTCAGAAAAGGAGTTCAAATTAAGAAATATCAATACAAGCTTAAAGCTTTCGCTGATGATTTGGTTGTATTTTTGGATGATCCAAAAAACAGTGTTAAAGACTTGATCAATATAATTCAAGAATATGGAGAATTTTCTGGTTTTAAGGTTAACAAGGAAAAAACAATTTTATTAATGAAAAATATGACTGAGAAAGAAGAGAAGGAACTAGAGCACTTAACAGGATTTAACAAAGGACAGAAGGCAAAGTATCTAGGTGTCTGGATAGCAAAAAGAAATAATGAATTATTTCAAAACAATTATGAGAAGAAGTGGAAAGAAACAGTAAAAGATTTGGAAAGTTGGACTTCCATGTGCTTATCGATGATGGGGAGGATAGCTGCAATAAAAATGAATGTACTTCCAAAAATGAATTTTCTATTTCAAAATCTTCCCATTATAACAAACAGTAAACCTTTTGTACAGTGGAGGAGAGAGCTAACTAAATTTTTATGGCAAGGGAAAAAACCCAGGATAAAATGGAACATTATGACAGATCAGATATTTAGAGGTAGAATGGGACTACCAGACTTTCAGATATATTATAAAGCTGTGGCATTCATTGGATAAAAGATTGGATCGATCTACAAGACGTGAGAATGCTGGCATTGGAAGGAGCGGACTTGAGAATGGAGTGGCATGCCTATATGTTCTATGATAAAGCAACAATTGATAAAGATTTAGTGCATCATTATATTAGAAAATTGCTTTTGAAATTATGGAATAAAAACATAAGGCAGCTCCCCACGTGGGTGTCCCCTCAGGAAGCCTTCTTTGGAAGATGGACTGAAACAGATAAATGGCTGCGATACGAAGATATATTGGAGAGATCAACCCCAAACGACTTCAAGGTTAAATCGAGAGAAAAATTTGAACAAGAAGGAACAATATTAAGTTGGTTCTCGTATAGACAGTTAACCGAAAGATTTCAGATGGACTTAAAAACATATGGAATAGAATCAAAAGACAAAACAAGAGTGATTAAATGGCTGTTTAAAAATCCACCTCATTTATTAGCCCATATATATCAAGAAATATTATCACAGGAAGGGCAGGAGGAAACAATTAAGTCAGCTATGATTTTGTGGGCTCAGAATATTGGACATTCAATTCAGTTAGATTCATGGGAGCAGAGCTGGAAAAGGACACAAAAATTTACAGTGGCTCAGAACTTAAAAGAGAATTATTTCAAGCTGTTTCATAGATGGTACATGACACCAGATAAATTAAAAAAGATTTACAACATAGGTACTGGTCTGTGTTGGAAATGTCAGAAAGAGGTTGGAACGATATTTCATATGTGGTGCACATGTCCTATGGCTAAGAAATTTTGGAGTGAAATACATAAAAAAATGTGCGCGGTATTGAAGATTCAATTTGCTAAGACACCTGAATTGTACTTGTTGAATATGACAAACATATTTGAAGACACTGATGTAAAGAGATATTGGAGAATAATACTGTATATGATAACAACAGCTCGAACAGAATACGCAAAGCTTTGGAAAACTCAGCAAATACCCACAATTGAACAACGGTGGGAAACATTTGTTGAAAATAGAAATACTGATATAGTCTCCCAGAGATTAAAGGGGAAATCAGACGATGAGATAAAAAAAGAATGGAAGATTGCAATGGGTAATTGCTGGGTATTGCCAAATGGAAATGAGTAATTCATGGTTAAGGTAATATATGAAGGGGCAACAGTTAATATACCATGGAACTGCAATCTGAAGAGGGGAATGTAAGAACTATCATGTAAGATAAACATTGTATTGTGATACAGTCATGTAAATTGGTAACAGAAGTATAGAAAATTAAATCTAGATCAGCGTGGAAGATCGAAAATAGTACATGTAAAAGTACAATTATGAATGTTCGTTTTAATTGTGAAAATGAATAAAATTATAAAAAAATAAAAATAAACTTTGTTACTGGAGGGGGAGGAATTAATTAAAAATAGCTAGTTATTTGTAACTAACTACTTCAAAGCTATGAGTATATACTGCATAGGACAGAGAAAGTGCATTCAAGGGAAGGCCAACTGCACATCCTCTTCTTGATTGTACTTAGTAAGGAGGCACTGGACTAGCTGGACCAGACTATTATGTACGCCCTCCCTGCCTAGCAAGATTTACTCTACCATTTCTGCCATTTTGTTGGAGACATATACAGGTTACATCTAGTTTTCCTGTGTGTATGTTCCTTCAAGTTGCGTGTTGACTTATGGTGCATTTCATGCATTTCAGAGGGTTTTCTTAGGCAAAGAAATACTCAGAAGTGGTTTTGCCAGTGCCTTCCTCGGACATATAGCCTACAGCACCTGGTATTCATTGACAGTCTTCCATCCAAGTACTAACCAAGACTGACCCTTCTTAGCTTCTAAGATCAGATAGGATCTGGTGCCTTTAGGTTATTTAGGCACACTCAGTTTTCCTACGAAAAGGTATAAAAAAAATCTTAATTGTAATTTAAGACCAGATGGCCATGTGTCATTTGAAACTGGATCATATGGCCTGATCTTAATTTTCTCTGCAAGTTCTTCCTCTTCATTTAAGATGGCGACAAGAGGAGGAAGGGAGGGGGAGAAAAGAGCGATTTTTATTGGATTGGGTAAAGTATTACTTGTCTGAGTCTGTGATTTTTTCATTATCTGATATTTTGTTCCACTGATGGCTGATTAATAGATTTGAAGACTACAGAGTTTTCTTATGTGTGCATGCACACACATGCATGCGCACACACACATCTATGAGTCTTCCATAGTTTGAAACAAGTTTCTTGGAATCAGTGCCACAGAGCCCATTTTGGTTTAGGGTTGTTTATGGGGGTGTAGAACAATGTGTACTATAAAACTAATCTGGTAATTGATTGGCCTTCCATCTTTGCTGGTTCACCATAGCCCACTGTAGAATTTGAGACAGACAGCCTTCTGCTCCAGCCTTTGGGGGCAGGAAATATGATGCTATTCTGATGGAGAAGGTCAGCACAGAGCAGACAGGATAAGAAATGCATTTTTTTTTCTTTCTGGAGGCTAAATGAGCATTTCTCTGGAAACTGATTAACTGTGTTATTACAAAATGGGCCTTGGAGTGAGCATGTTTTCAGCCTGTAACGCAAGTGAGAAATTTGTGGGCCCTGACATTCTTGGCAGAATTTGACTTCCAACAAATGTCAGGATAGTTGAAATTCCCCTTACAACTTTGGAATTTCTGCACTACACTGTTATAGTACTATCATTCCACTTTCAACATCCTGTGGAATACTGGGGCTTGTAGTTTACTGAGACCAAAGAGCTCTCTGGCTGAGAATTCTAAAGCCCTCCTGCAAGTGAAAACCCCAGGATTCCAAAGGATGTTGAAAGTGGAATAATAGCACTATAACAGTGTAGTGTGGAAAAGGCCTATATCTCTCCTTCTTGAATGTTTTGTCATATGTTCCAGGTAGGCATCATCTAAGTCCTCAGTCTAGCTTGGAGGTCTGTAGTAGACCTCCACAATGACTTCACTGTTGTTTCTCTCCCTGTTAAGTCTTATCTAGATGTTCTCAACCTGACTTTCAGGATTTAAGTCATGGATCTCTTCATAGGTGTAAACACCTTTGGCGTATAATGCTATTCCTCCTCCTTTCCTGCTCGGTCTATTTCTCTGAAATAGGTTATACCCCTTTATTACTAGACTCTAATCATAAGACTCATCCCACTAGGTTTCAGAGATACCTATTACAGTAGGCCCTCCACATTTGCGACGGATAGGGACACAGAACCCTTGCGAATGTCAAAAAATTGCAAGTAACTCCCACCCTCCTGCTGGCCGCCCCCACCAGTGCATGAGCAAGGGGGTGCGGCTGAGGCATGCATGGAAGAGTAGATCACTCTCTGGCACGCTTGTACTGGTGGCAGCAGCTGAATGCATGCAGAGATGATTGCCCACTCTGCACGCCCCTGCCGGCTGCAGCCAGTGCACCCACACCAGTGGCGGCCAAGGGCCTGCAGAGAATGGCCAGTCACCCACTCTGCATGTCCCTGTAGGGCACCTCTGGAGCGCCTGCACTGGTGTCAGTGGCCGAGGGTGTGTACAGAATGGGTGACTGCCCCCTCGGCATGGCCCTGGAGGGTGCCTCCAGAGTGCCAGCACCAGTGGTGGTGGCTGAAAGCATGCAGAGAACGGGCAATCACCCCTCCCTGCACACTTTTGCATACTGCTGCCAGTGTGCCCTTGCAGGCAACCGGGGAGGGGAAGGCATGATCTTCTCCCTCCTTGCTCCTGGGCAAAAGGCCAGGGAATGGGTGAAAAATGCCAACAGTATCATTCTGCCGTGAGGTGTTGTTCTTATTGTTGTGTGCCTTCAAGTCATCTCTGACCTTTTTTTTATTAGTATTTTTATTAAAATTCTATATAAGCTAAAATTTATATACATTGTATGTTGTTTACAATATTACATATGGTACACCATTCTTTCATAACTTTACTATTATTATCAATATTTTCTGTACAATGTTAAATAACTATTTCCTTCCTTAATATATTGTTCAATCAAACCTTCCTCTCCACTCCCTCTTTATCCTTTATCCTGTCTCCCCCCGCCCATATTAACAATACATTATATGTCAACAATGTATTTTTGGACTTATGGCAACCCTAAGGTGAACCTATCATGGGGTTCTCCTGGCAAGATTTGTTCAGAGGGCATTTGCCTTTGCATTCCTCTGAAGCTGAGAGAGTGTGACTTGCCTGAGGTCACTCAGTGGGTTTCCATGGCTGAGCAGGGATTTGAACCCTGGTCTCTCCGAATCCTTGTCCAGCACTCAGAACACTACACCACACTGACTCTTGTGGTGAAGTCTGTGCATGTGTGCCTTCAAGTCATCTGTTGATTCATGATGACCCCGTGAATTTTATAGGGTTAAGGGACTACAATTCCAACAGTGTATTTGGAACACATGAAAACATATATACACACACACTGCAAATTACAACAACAGCAGTAGCAGCAGCAACCACAACACTAACCCCTCATCTCTCGCTCTGCTTAGCCACCCTTGGAAAACAGCCAGAGACAGCTTGTATTACCTTATGGACCACAGGCTGAAGCAAGCAATTGTTTTTTGAGTGCCAGATAACTACACCCTTGATAATGAGGTTGTGAGCTTCCGACCACTTTACAGCATCACTGCCTGCCTGCCTCAGTGCCTTGGGAGTGCCTTCGCATATGACCTCAGAAACCCTGGGATGCAGCCAGGGCTGTCATCCAAGGCAAATTGCTGGTGAGTGCTGCCAAGGAGGGATAATTAACAATCACAGTATCTTAAAACTTAACTTGAAAGAGCCTGCCAGGACAGTCAGCTAATCCAGCTAACTCAAGGCTGGAGCTGGAGGAAAAGAAAAGGGAAAAAAACCCCACTGTGACTAGTCTGAAAGGCCTGTGCCTCTTTGCTAAGTACAGTCATCCCTCCACATTTTCTAGGGCTAGGGGCACAGGACCCCCATGAAAGTGGAAAAACCATGAATAACTGTAGACCCTCCCAAACCATATTTAACACATAAAAAAAGTACGATCACCATATTCAAGCCACGATGGATTCCTCTGAGGCATCAAGGTTCCTTCACAAGGCAGAAGTGGAGGGCTGGTGGGGCTCACTGCTACCTCCCCTGCTGCCCACACCATTTCTAATAGGGACGTGCAAGCCTTGTTCACAGTTTCTCAGTCCCACCAGGCTTGCAGTCCCTATTAAAAATGGCATAGGGAGGCAGCAGAGGTGACAGCAAATAATCTGTGAATGATCAAATCCACAAAAGTGAAACCCGCATTTGTGGAGGACTGACTGTATTCTGAAACAGCACAGGCAGGCTTTTCAAACTTGCTACAAATTACCCTTGCAGAGTGGGTGTCTGTAAAGGATAACACTGTAGCTTATGAAAAGAAGATCACATGGCTAGAACAGTTTGGGTAAAACAATAAAATTATTGTATTCTGTTTTGGGGTTATGGTTGCGTAGAAAAGAGACCAGAAGAACTGGAAAGGAAGATAGACATATTGCCTAACTTTGATGTGGTGAAAATGAATGCAACTTTCCTTGGTGATTTTTGATACGACGTAATAAACGTGTGGACTTGTGGCCCAAGCTGTGATTCTACATCCTGAAAAAAAGAAAAAACTTTCAAATGTAGGAGATGAAACAATTCAATTAGATGGTGAGTCATTCTGGATCATTCATAAGCCTGATTCAAATGCACCACAATTTACTGTATTTGCTGGCGTATAATATTTGTTTTCCCCCCAAAAAATACTGTTTGAAAATTGGCTGTGTCTTATATGTTGATGTGCCTTATATGCCACAAATAGTATTTGCCAGCATATGAATGGAGTGCGTCTTATACATGGGTGCGTCTTATACGCCTGCAAATATGGTACTCAGAAAGTCCACTATTGGCTTTACTGCCTATAAAGGATTGTTGGGATCAGCTCTCAGTTATGAGACAACCACACAATAAAAAGGAACAGAGGAAAACAAAGCTCAAGATCCTGCAACATGAAACACAGCACAAATGTTCTGCATGTAGACCCACACTACATCTCCCACCCTTTTAGCTACAGGTGCCTCATTCCATGGCCACTTAGTGACTGGTGGAGAACAGGAGGCATAGGAGAAGCATCTAGTTATGCCTCTATAGCCACATGCTGGACAATGAGACTTCGTCATTCTGTGCCAGATGCTCCATCTATGCTTGTTGCTCTTCACCAGACATTAAATGGCCATGAAGGGATGCTCTAGCTGAAAAGTGGTTTGGGAGGAAATCTGGTCACTGTGCAAAGTTGGTAGAGAATTCTCACCTCCAGAATGACCCAAAAAGTGATTTATGATGGTGTACGTTGGCCACCATAAGTCACTAATAGGATGCCAGCCAATGTATTCTTAGGCATGGGGGAAGCCAAGGAATATTTTGTACAGAATAACTGGTTTTATGCAGATTTCCCCTCTGCAAACATGCTATGTGGTTGTTCGGCTGGTCTGCAACGTTTCTGGATACGTGTGCATCCATAGCCAGTCTTATCTACAAATCAGACTGGAACAGAGAATTTGTAGCCCTTTAGAAGGTATTGGATTGCATTCCTTCCTCACACTGGCTATATTGACTATTCGCTATAGTGGCAGTTCCAGTCCAACACGATCTAGAAAGCAACTCATTCTCCACCACTAGAGGAAGGAGACAGAGAGCTTTATAGACAAGCCTGAGGTATAGCAGTTGCCTTGTTTCAAATGGTGCACCTGAATGTAGATGCAGATATAAGAACTGGCAGTGTGGCAGATATGGTTATGTAGCTTTAAAAGCACAAGAAAAATGTGAGATGCTCTGCTGATGCCAATCTGAGAACCCAAGGAGAAAGCAAAGCCATGAACAAACCAGTGAGGCTTCTCTCTCTCTATCTCCAAGAAATCCTGGGGAACAAGTCAAGATCTCCCATTGCGAAAGCCAGTAGCAAACACAAACTTTTAGGTATACAGTTTGCTTCTGCTTGTATCCATGTGACTTTAAAAAAAACCCATGAACAGACCATGACTAAGGAGTAATGAGATAAAAGTTTTATCAGCAATTGGCTTTTAAGGAAGAATTTGGGGGTTGTTGTTTTTGTATTTTTTTTCTTTTGCATGGTTTGGCCCTATTCTGGTTGTTTCAAAGTAACAGATGCCCCACTGCTTACCATGGCAGCTGGGTACAGTGGCTCAGTGAATGTGGTTAGGAAACGGTAGATGAGGTTCACGGTACTGGTGATGCCATAGAATGTCAAGGACCCAGCGGCATAGTCCAGCAAGATCCCTATGGTCTTGTAATAGTTGCCTTGCACCACTGTTTGGACATTGTTATGCCAGACAGAGAACTTCACAGAGTCCCACTCCAGGCACCATGAACTGCTGTTCCTGCCAATCAGATACAACATACATGACTTCTCGGTCCGATGCCTATGGCTGTAGGTGACTCCTAAGCACAGCCATGTATTTGAGATCTCTGCCTCCCAGTAATGGCAGCCCTCACACAGGCTGCGGGTGCACAAGAGCTGTGGCCAGTGGTTGAACCCTTGGCTGGGTTTGGAGTAGTTCTCCAGCAAGATCCCCATGTTCAGCACAGAATGGGTCTCCTTAAAGAGGAAGAGCTCTTCATTGGCAGTGCTGGCATCAAAATTCAGGGTACAATAATCTGTTTAACAGGAAGGAAAAAAAAGTCACAGGAAGCTAGATAAGGATGAAAAGGCCTAGAATAAATAAAGCATGGTCCAAAGTCATACAGTTGTTGAGACCAAAGGGATCTGAAGTTGTTTTTTTTTTTTAAAGATAGGATTTCCTCCAAGGAGTTTACCTGTTTCCTACCTCCTGAATTTTATTCTCAGTACAACCATGCAATGTAGGTTCCATTTTTAAAGTGTTGTTATGTTTTAAGCATTTTTGTGGTCTGTGTGATCTCCAGATCTAGAGCAATTGTTCATTCTTGGATTTATTGCTATCATGCATCTCAGGACAGCCAATGTAGAGCTTTACCTGTTTTCATCTTGACAATAACAATCATCCTTTGAGGCGAACTGGTATATAAAATTGCAGACTTCCATGGCTGTGAGGGACTTTGCAATTTCCCCTAATTTAAGGGTAGAGAAGCTGCAGACATTGCTAGACTTCAGCTCCCATGACCTCAATGGTAAGGCATCGTGGGAGATAAAGTTTGACAACTCACCCTGGGCCAAAGGCTCCCTACATCTGTCCTGGTTCACCTCTAGACAATGCTCTACCCTCTACATCCCACTGATGCTTTATTGTGTTGGTATGTACAACAAATGGAGAGCAAGAATAAACACACTGATCCATGTCAAAGGTGCCTCTCTGAGAGAGGAAAATATTAGTAAACCAAAGCAGGCAGTTAAACTAAATGATCCAGCACAAATGCTTTAAGGAAAAATATAGCCCTAAGACTAGTGACCAGTCTATTCTAAATGGAAATATCTTCCAAGCCTAAATGATAGTTATAAAAAGTGTCTCATGTCCACGCATGACAATTTTTTTTTTTCCTTTTGATCCACAGCTGAGGCAATAAATTGACGTGATAATGGCCTGTGTTTAGCTTTTGAAATAACCAGGTTTTTATTAATTTTGTTTTTATCTTTTGTAAGCCACCTTGAATCTGAAGTTGGGAGAAAGGCAGCATATAAAATCAATCAATCAACCAGACAAAATTACATTTATAGACCATTTCTCCCCTTTACTCTGAAGTTATTTGCTTCCACAAGTATTCAAGGTAGGAAAATATTTCTCAAGCTTTAATTGTTAGGAAAGTTCTGATTTTTCATTTGAAAGGCATTCAGGAGCCAATTTACTGTTGTTATTGTCACATCCATAGCCTTTTAACAAAATATTGTAAAAATCTAGATTCTTATAAAGCAGGTTGAAGCATCAGATTACTTATGGGATGGTCCTCCTCTTTCCTTAATAGAAATAGAAATCAGGCAGCAACAGAAATCCTGTGCTCCTCCTCTGCTGTGCTGCTCACATCCTTTGGACTGGCTTGGGTACCCCTGGGAGGCAGACTTCCTGTGGTCACAGAACTATAGAGCTGGAAATGACCACAAGGGCCATCGAGTCCAGCCCCCAGCCATGGAGGAATACATCATCAAAACATTCCCAACAGATGGCCATTTAGCTTCTGTTTAAAAGCTTTCAAAGGAGGCAGCTTTTATGCTTCCAGGCAGCATATTCCACTGCTGAACTGCTCTTACCATCAGGAAGCTCTTCCTAATGTTTAATGATCAGTTATTCCTGTATGCTGGAACTGGTGACTCTAGACATGAGGGGTGGGGGGAGTGGTGGCCTCTGGAAGACCAGTCACCAGAGGTAGTAGACGTGGGAAACAGGCAAACCAGTGCTTGCAGAGGTTGCAAAGGTTCTTCACGAGCCCCCTTTAAAGGACAGAGAAGTACATGCTACATGACTTCCCCATCCCTCCAGTATTTCATAGATGAAAACTAGGACATGTGGGACCAGGCAACATCAGAGTGTGGTCAAAATGGCAAAGGTTATTAATGAGGAAGAACACACAAGCTAGGAAAGGCTGCAAGCAGTTTGCCTTTGCCAAAGCCTACTGGAAAGGGCAAGATTCAGCTCCCTCCTCTCCTCCCCATCCCCAAGTCAAATGAATGCAAACTTATTTTGTCATTTGAACTGAATTTGCAGCAACTGAGGTAAGTCAAGGACAAAGGAGAAAGTGGGAGGAGGACAGAGAAACCGGGACGGAGAAACTCTGTTGTTGAGACAACAGAGGATTAGCTGGAGCTGTCCCTGCCAAATCAAGACAGCTGGAGGGTATGTCTCCCTGTACTCTTTGCCAGAGTTAGCTTGTTGACCTCAGGTGGAGGGGAAAGGCCATGTGGCAGCACTGGAATAAGATTCACCTGTCAGTCTGTACGTGGAACAGAGAGAGGGGCACACCACCTTGTCCTTTGTCTTAGGCAGCGCAAAAGAGCTTGGGTTGGCCCCTTGCTCTGTGCATCTTGGAAACTGCTAGGATACCCAAAGAAGAGGCTGTGCCCCACGCAAGGTCCTAACACAGTCCCCTTCCCAGTGGGAACCCTTATCCCACTCCCTTGGCTGACTTCCTGTCAGGTTCACAAGGACTGCTGCTTTACTGTTGCTACTAGCAAGGGGGGAATGAGCAATGTATACTAGGATCTCAGAGCCTGGATGTAGAGAAAAGCCTCTCCACCTCACTCCGGTACTCTCCCATCCTCCTGAAATTCTATAGCAAGTCTACACTTATTGCTCTTTCCAGCAAAGGCAGTAGATCTAAATAAGGATCTCTGCAGAAGGGAGTGGAGAGCCTTCTCGTTGTCTGCCTCTCAGAGATCCTCTTACTGATCATCTTTCTGCATTCTGCACCCCCACCCAGCACAATCCCCCCCTATTTTTGTTTAGTAATGAAAACATTGATGTCCCGACTGATATCACAAGATCCCAGGCAGCAAACAAGTAAAATAAATATATGCATATGAAACCAATTGAAAGTAACTTTAAAAAAAAAGACCACTTGATGAATTAAAAAGAAGTTTAAAAGGTTAAAACAGTTTTAAACCACGTACATAAACTTTTTGAAGTGAATGAGTTAGGCCCCAGTGTATTTCATAAATGGATATTTTTTTACTCTTTTACTAAAAGAAATGAGCATTAGCACCAACTGGGCCTCCGAAGAGAGGACATTCCATCACTCGGGTGCCACAACTGGTAAGGCCCTCTCCCACCTCCTCCCACAGAGTACTGACCTCTGTGACCAATAAAATGAGGAGGCTTCCCTCCTCAGCCCTCTGGCAGGCACACATAAGGGGTGGTGCTTCTGCAAGCATCAAGGCCTCAAGCTGTTTAGGGCTTTAAATGTCATCAGAAGCATCTTAAATTCAAACTTGGCATGTGTTGGAAGCCATTGCAATTTGCTTAGGACTAGCATTACATGATGTCTATAGGGTATTTCAGTCAGCAGTCCAGCTATAGCTTTCAAACCATTTTCAAGAACAGCCTCACGTAGAATACCTTACTGTCTCTGCGTGTGCATGTGCCTTGAAGTCATTGTACAGTGGGCTAATTGTGAGGGTCCCTGTAAATGAACTACTGTGATCAGACTATCATGGCTTTCTTTTTAAACACATATGTACATGTACATGTGTGTGCATATATACTTTCAGCCTTTGATCCTTGAGCCGGCATCACTCAAAGCCCTCAGGGCCAAAGAATATCATGACCCCAATGTGGGATTATATCCACAGAAGCTACAACAAGCACTTTTGTTCTGACCGAGCCTCAGGAAATAACACAGTGCCTTCTACATATGGAAAGATGGTGACTTTCTGCCCAGTGCTATTCTGCTGCCCTTGTTAAAAGGGGGCCATCAAAACACACACAAACACATTTCAGGACCAGAGATGAATGTGACTCTGTGAAGACCAATGCAAACTAGCTAGAGCAGGATGGTATTGGTTTAATGTAAGCCTTATTAATATTCATATTAACTTTGGCATGCTGACTTTTCTTTGGCTAGGACTGGGCAGAGAGAACTGGAAGGTTTTACAACCACTGTTTTGTCTGTGAACCACCTTACCCTGCCCTACCCCACCCTCATTTAAATTTCCTTTGGAAAAAACAAAAACAAATAAAAAATAGGAATATGTATTACCCCTGACAGATTTAGGAGAGTGGCTTGAGAGCTCAAGGGAGTTCATGGCTGAGCTGAAGTTAGGATTTCACAGCTCGCTCTCTTTCAATCATTAACTCACTTAAAGGCTTTTCGGTTTCTGTCTCTCAACTGCAACGTGGGGACAATTGCACTGGACAAAGAAATGGCCTTGAAATGGCTACAGAACTCAGGAAAAGGATCTCTATCCTCTTTCCAGGCCCTGCCAGACTGAGCACATCTGATTACCCAAGTGTTCATCTTGGCAGAGGATTTTTTTTTTTTTATAATTTCCAACAAAATAAAACAAAACACTAACTTGATTTCTGCTTCATGTACCCTTCACTAAATTTTCTCTCCAATCTGGTGGCTCACATTGTGATGAAAACAATCAGACCCTGCCCAGTGATACCTAGTGAAAGTGTTAAGAAAGTATTCCTGTGAAGGCAAATGGCAGAGTGTTCTCTCCTTCTGACCCATCTTACACAGCACAGGTATGTGGGTAAGTATATGTGTGCGTGTATGTGTGTGCACGTGTAGGTCTATTCATTTTGTTCACATTGTGCTGAGGGCAGAAAAAGTACAGCCCATTTCTTTTTGGCCTTCTCTCTAAGTTAGTATTGGTATCCTTGGTACGGCTGTGGCAGCACTTAAATAGCCAGAAAGAAGGAATAGTATATGGAGGAGGATGGTCTCTTCTTTGTTTCCAAAACACCCTGCCATTTTGCCATATTATTTTGCCATCTCATCCTGCTAACTGGATTTCTGGAATGTTGAACATCAATAAATGTCAGGGTTATAAATTAATGTTGAAATGCCTGGTGCACCAAGATGAGAAGGTGATTGACATTTTAAGAACACAGTATTTTAATAGGGTTGTTTGTTTTATGGCTTTAAAGAACTTGTGTATTATATCATTAACTGTATTTATTTATCGATACTATAAGCCACCTGAAAGAAAGGTGGAATATAAATAAAATAAAATAATTAATAAAGTTGGTGAGTGAATGAGTGACTGATCCTTAAAACAGGATCAGGGAAACCCATTCTGACCAGGGGGAAAAAAACTTCTAGGAGCTAACTGTAAGCTTCTTCCCTGGTGGCGATGCTGGTGGGAGGGATAAATCCAGTAAATGTAACTTCCCAGAATGGAAATGCAGCAATTGGGAAAGTCAGACGTGTTGAACTTGTGCATGTCAAGCAGCTATTAATGCTGCAGAGCAGGATTTCAACTAGGTGAAAAGGCAATTTCAGGTATTTACTGTAATCCCTTCTAAAATAATGGTTTTGTTCCTTATACTGCTTGAAGCAGAATGCCTGACATACTTTTAAAGTGCTAGACTTTGAGATGTCTTGCAAACTTAAGGCTAGATCAGATGGGACTTGTGGCAAGGTTGCCATGTCAGAATTGGGTGAGTGTGGAATCCCTACTGTGTAGGATGGGGAAACTTTAAAGTGGATTACAGGCAAAGAGACAGGAAGCGCTTAATGTGTTTATTTACCATGCTTCCTTTCCCACAAACTGCTCATTTTTAAAGTCAGATTTCTCCAGGTGAGGGGTGGATTGTGGTTGAGGAGGGAAAATACCCTGACTAAACTGCGAGGAAACACAAGCAAAGGAAAAGCTCCCTTCCTGCTGTCACTTCATGCTATGCTTCAGTCTCTTCTTCGTCAACTTTGTGGGGACTGAACTGGCCTTCTGTTGGATTGTGGCCCATATAGATCCAGTTTCAGCCTCAGAGAGCCTTTCCATGTGATGGCTGGGCCCTTCTGTCTCATGCTTATTTGCGGGCATATATGAAAACTGTTAAGGTGGGGCAGAAAGTGGACAAGAATCATTTGAAAGTCAACTGTATATGCTGGACTACATATCCCCCAGGTATTCTGATTTGGCAGGAATAGTTTCAAATAATGCTGTCCCCAAGAAGGCCTACCCCGGCCCCAAAACAATCATCCCATGTGCTCCAACATTTCACAGATGAAAACCAGGATGTGTGTGGCCAAGCAATATCAGAGTGTGATCAGGATGGCCGAAGGTATTCATGAGGAAGAACAGACAAGCTAGGAAAGGCTCCAAAGGCTCTTTTGCCTGAGCCTCCTGGGAAAGGCAAGATTCCTCCCCTTCGACTCCTCTCCCTTTGCTCAGGTAACTGAGTGCATAGGACTTTCACACTTTGAAGTCAGTTTACAGCAATGAAGTAAGCTGAGGATAAGGGGGGAAAGTGGGAGGAGAAGCAAGGGACATTTTAAAAGAACTTGAAAAAGTGGGATGACAGAGGATTAACTGGGACTGTTCCTGCCAAATCGAGACAGTGGAAGGGTATGTCATCCTTTCCAGCCCAAGTTCAAAATCCCAAGAATTTGATAGGACATGACTAGCTGATTGTAAATAATACTGGTACTATGCCCACTTGTTACGTTTACAATTTATTATTTCTGTAGGTGGGGGAGTTATGCTTTTTATACTGCAGATGAGAGACAGTCTTGTGCTTACTACTGCAGAGCTATAGACTGAGCTCTGAGTGTCCAAAATACTAATCAATATCAGAGTAAATGATTATCAAGTATTAATTCTACAGCAAGTTACAGAGCACCAAATTTTAAGCCTAACTATATTTTATTTGGCATGAGCTTTTGTGATCTGAAGCCCATTTCATCAGAGGTAGCAGCACACAAAAGCTTATTCCAAATAAAACTTAATAAGTCTTTAAGGCGCCCAAACTTCCTTCTTGTTTTTGCTGCAGCAGATGCAACACAGGTACTAATCTGGAAATATATATTATAGATATTTTCTTTTTAACATGTGTCTGTTTCAATAGTTATAAAACACTGTAAATCTTTTTCTAGCAAAAGGGGTGGTGGTGATGATGATGACAATGATGACACAACTATGACGACAGCAGCAGTAGCAGCCATACCATGTAGCTGCTGCCACAACCACTACACGTTGGCCAGCAGCACTTTCAGCTCAGGCAGCTGTGCTCTCCCTCATCAAAAACCAAACTGAGACTGACTTTCAAGATTTGAGATATGGGCCCCCATTCAGGAATATGTGAGAACCAGTTACTGGAATGGGAGGCTGGCGATTAGATTTACTGAAAAAAAGTCTTCCCCCCCCCAGAGTTGAACTCTGATTCCAGGATGATGGATAGTGATAAAATTGCCACCATCCAGCATGAAGACCTCATTACAAGCGGATAGACCGACCAAAATGGTGAGAGGCCTGGAAGACATGCCCTATGAGGATAGACTTAGAGAGCTGGGTATGTTTAGTCTGCAGAAGAGAAGGTTAAGAGGGGACATGATAGCCATGTTTAAATATCTGAAGGGATGCCATGTAGAGGAGGGAGAGGGCTTGTTTTCTGCTGCTCCAGAGACCAGAACAAGGAGCAATGGATTCAAGCTGCAGGAAAGGAGATTCCACCTGAACCTCAGGAAGAACTTCCTGACAGTCAGGGCTGTCCGGCAGTGGAATCTGCTGCCTTGGAGTGTAGTGGAGTCTCCTTTCTTGGAGGTTTTTAAGCAGAGGCTGGATGGCCATCTGTCGGGAGTGCTTTGAGGGTGTTCCTGCATGGCAGGGGGTTGGACTGGATGGCCCGTGTGGTCTCTTCCAACTCTACATTTCTATGATTCTATGATTCTATAAGGAAGACACATCTCTGAGTTTGCAAGACCTGAGCAAGACAGTTTATAACAGGCAAGGTCTGCAGGTCTCTCAGTCATAGGTTGCCATAAGTCAGAATTGATTTGATGACAATTAATAACAAAGAACTCAGGCCTCTCAAGTCCATCAGCCCTTAGTTGTTTACCACTATACCAACAAGTATATTTAATTAATTTTGGCGTGATTAATTTTCGAGTAAGCATGCATAAAACTTCAACCTTAGTTTAACCCCCAGTTTAGGATTCTGTTATAATTTCACATCACATAAGAATCATTGCCATTCTTTGAAGTAAATACAAAGAACCCACAACGGCATTGGGACAAGATGGGGTGGTGTAGTAAACTTCTTGTCTCACCAGGGATATTGATAAGGGCATCCCTTCTACCCCCCGCTTGTCTCTCCCAGCCTGGTGCCCTCCAATAGAGTTGGGATTTATCACACAAGGCAGGTAAATAGCACTTACAGCAAGGCAATAGAGTCTTTGACTGGGACTCAACACATGGAAAACAGAAGAAGACTGAGGTAAAGCGATGAGTCCCAGCCAAAAGATGCTATTATCCTGCTATAAGCACAATTAGAGCCAGCATGGTGCAGCGGTTTGAGCGTTGAACTACGACCTTGGAGATCACGCTTCGATTCCCTGCTCAGCCATGGAAACCCAATGGGACTTTGGGCATGGCACACACTCTCAGCCTCAGAAAACTCAATGATAGGTTCCTTTGAGGGTCGCCATAAGCCAGCAATGACTTGAAGGCACACAATGACAACAGTAACAAAGTGTGATTTACCTGCCTAATGTGATAAAGGTCCAGGACTACAAATCCAGGCCTATTAGCCTCCTAACTGAGCATAGTGAGAGCTGTAATCCAACACACCTGGATGGCCACAGGATGGGCAAGGCTGAATTAGCCTCTCGAACAAATGACACCTTTGAACTTTTGGTGGCATAGGGAGAGGCCAGGAAGAGTAACTTCAGTCATCCTGACGGAAGCCAAATGAATGCCTCAAAAGAGCTCTTACACTCAGAGGAGGAAGGAGTGTTATGCAAAAATAAGAGTCAGAGCATTTTGTTCTACCTACAGGATCAAGGATTGAGTTAGGACAGAAATTAGTTCAGGTGCTGGCACTGCACTGATAGCCTGGGGCTTGTGAATTCATAAAATTCCTCCCCTGCCCCACAGACTAAGAGCAGTTTCTGGAAAATATTTGTTTAAAAAGAAGACACAAAGCAATCCCTAAATGGGATTTACAGATAATGTTTAATGTTAAAAAGAAAGAGGGAGAGCCCTAGCAAAAATAAAGAAAAATGCAAGGACAATTAAATCAGCATTAAATCAGTGAAGCATTTGATTCACTGGTAAGTATTTCCCATCAAAAGCATTATGAAAGGTGACACTGCGGGAGAGAACTTGCTCTACAAGAAGAAGGCTCAGGGTGAATCTTTTTTCTTTCAAAAGTATGCCTGCAGGTACTCTAAATTGAAAGTTTAAAACTTAAGGAACTATTGCCAAATGGAAAGTGGTTAGACTCAGCGATATTTTATTGTTACCCTCCCCAAATGCTGCTCTCCCCATGTTTCAGATTACAATGCACCTTGGAGGGAATACACTGGGGATGCTTTTGTTATTCTATCAAGAATCATTCTAAAGAGGGCAATTATTTTTCTACATCTCCTATGGGCACTGCCTCAGAAAGAGCCTTGTAGAAACTGCCATCCCGGTCTACCAGTAGCATTGTGCGGGAGGCTGCCAAGTACCCCAGGAAATGCATGAGGATGTCAGCACAGCTGCAGTGTCTTCCCTGGGGTTTGTGATCGGACCCACCCCAAATAAAACCTTTTGGCTGCTGCTTGATAGATACAAGTCACCCAGACGGGTTTTTCCAGCACAGAGATGTGTTGATGGGGAAAGATGTAACATAATTGTTAAAAATACAGCAACCTGTTAGAAAAAAAAATCATATATGGCCAATCAATCATACATGGCCACCCTGCCTCATTCCCACCTCCTAGCAATTAAACTGCTTCCATATTTCTTTGCTGCATTGTGTCCACCATTAGCTCAGCCTTTATACAAAGTAAACAGCCATAATAATGCAAACTACGTAGAAAGTCTTCACTCACTCATGGCGTTCTAGTTTTCAGTGAGGTTTTCTGTCCTTCTGGACAACTGATCCAGAATTTTTGGAGTGCAGAATTTCTAAGGTCAAATTAACTCTTTACTTTCTGGCTCTTTACTTGTGATTTTATAACAAAGCACTTAAACCTACCCTTCCAAAGTGTCTGCCTTGAGGCATTTTCTGTATGAGGGCCTTAGTATAAACACTGGCACAACATCAGAGCACATGCTGTTGTCATAAGCTCAGGGTGATGTTGGTTCTCAGGCCACTCATCTAATGGGATTATGCACAAATGACAGCACAAGCCAAGGCTAAAGGCACTGAGTCACACAGCCAGCTTCTGAGACCAGGGAGCTGGGGAAGTTGCTTCAAATTCCCCTGTAATACAATTTCCTACTATCCTGCCTTCCAAAGTTTTGCATCTGAATTCTGGGGCACTGTGGGAAACAGTTCATGGTAGGAATTGGAAGAATAAAGTAAGGGCTGATGATGAACAGGGTTTTTGGAGGTCTAATTCATAGGGTCACCATGGCTCAGATTGACTTGATGGTAAACAACCACAACAACAATAATTTTTGCAACTGGGTTACCCTGCCATCTACCATGCATGTCTCCCATGTATTAGTAGCAGCACAGAGCAAAACGAATTTCACTAAAAGCATATTGAGTCACTGTGAGGTCCGGTATTATATTATTCAGTACCGTCATTGCTATTATTTAATGATGAGATGATGCTAATGATAATGATGATGGTGATGGTGATTTTAATGGCATTTTAACAATGATGTAAGAAGACCTGGAATCTGACTTGATCCACTGGCATATAATGCTTTGCACTTTATGGATGCTGTTTCTGCTGGAGAGAACCAGCATGGTTTGGGTGCTGGACTACAGCCCTGGTGGGCCACACAGACCCACTGGGTGACCTTGGGCACATCACATTACTCAGCCCCAGAAAGCCCTGTGATAGTTCGCCTCAACTTATTGCCATAAATTGGAAATTATTTGAAGGTACACAACAACAACAACAAATTTCTACTGGTTTTTCATGGCAATGGTCAGTAAGTTTTGTATCCTGAGAATGCCTTCTTCAATGATCCAAAAGCCCATACCTAATAACACTGAGTCCATCATCTCCAGGTGTTTTGATAGCTTAGTGGTATATTTTGCCCTGGCAAGACACACTTAACATACATAATTTCTTGAGGCTGGTCAGTCATTAAGCTTTCGCTCATCTCTGAGTAAAACAAACTTTTGGTGGGCAGTGCAATCCTAACCTACAGATGGTCTGACTGGAGGTAGTTAAGATAAAATACAAGCCTCTTCGGCCAGCAGAAATCCCCTTCAGCCAGCAGAAATGTTCTGCTGGCAGAACTCTTTTGTCCCCTGATCTCAGAGACTGGCGGACAGGGCAATCTGCCTGCAGAATTTCTTTGTTGTCTGAGATCTGTGCAGAGAAGGACAAAAAGAAGTGCAGAGAAGGGGTGGTGTGAAGGAGGAGCCAACGTACAACAGCCTCATACCTCCTCCAGGCCAAAGAGACAGTTTACAATGTTGGAACAAAGTCAGGCCAGAAAGAGGACTGTCTAAGATTTCCAACATCCGTAAGTTAGGAACAGTTTTGGATTTAGCCCAGCTTCTGCTGGCCTAGTGGAATTTCAGCTGGCTCTTAGCCATCTTTGCCAAGTGGGATTGCACTCTTCAGCCAGAATCCTGTTGGTGTACTGTACTGATGTAACTACACTGGTATACGCAGTGGTGTCAGGAAGAAAAAGGACACCAGTGCAGCAGCCATGAAGGAGAGAAGACACTGGAGAAACAGGCAGCTCAGATCTGACAGATTTTATCTGCTTTCTCTCAACACCCAAGAAGATGGGCGCTAAAGTCTGCATCTTTGCATAGTCAACTAGATTATTTGGGCATCTACCACACAAGTCTCTTCTGCATTGGCAGCAGCACAAATAAAAAATAATTTCACTAGGCATAATATGCCACTGTGGACTTCTGGTATCATCATTTAATAAGACCTGGAGTTTAACTGATCATGGTAATAGATGGTGATGATAGTGGCGATGGTGGTGGTGGTGGTGGTGATGATGATGATGATGATAATTTTGTAAAAAAAATTGTAAAATTTTGTAAAAATTTGACTTCTTGGTGTGTGGGGGTTGTTTTAGTAATTTGCATTTGTATACACTGCTTCTGCCTCTGTTAATTTACCATGCTCATAGGTTTTTGCTGCCACGGAATGTCACTTTCAAGGATTCAAGGAATACATCCACTCCCAATGCACTATGAAGCCATTCACCACCCACAGCCACCACCATCATCTTATACTATTAAAATACGCAAAAGTTAAAAACAAGAATAAAAACACACCTGTAATGTAAACCTATATTTGCCAAGAAACAATTAATAAGATTAACCAATGTTATAATGGTGATCTAAAAACAATAGCAAACACACAATCAATTAGGCTTCATAACTGGTAACAAGGAATAGAGGTTTCTCTTAAGTTGGCAGCAACAAGGTGATAATGTTTGGGCCAGGCAGAGTTCTCAAGGGACAGTATTCTATTCCTGAGAATAGACATTTTTATAATAGGGGTGGTGGGAGTGTCTGCGCATACAAACGATCATTCTAACAAAAATAAGTTGTGAAGATCTCTTAATTAACAATATAACCTGTTTCTGAGTATAAGGCTTTGCAGAGAGTGATGGTAAGAAAATAAATTTAAGCATACCACCTACACTTTAGGAGACTCCTCCGGTCTGTGGGTGCTGGTATGACTTCATAGGGCACCATTGTGATCCCTGAAAACAAAAAGTATCCATTTAATTCTGTGCCCATACAACACTCTGTAATTTGTGCTAGCTAAAAAAGGTCAGTCTCAGGCCCTTTTCGCATGCCTTTTTTTTGCGCGAGCGCCCCTTGACCGTCGCATGAATGGGAACCTCGCTCCGTATGATGCACTCCCACTCGCACAACGCTCATGAGGCTAAAGCGGGGAGCGCACACATTTTCTTATTTTCGGCTGTAAGCTGAAAATACTGCGTGCTCACGCAATGCTCGTTGCGCCCTCGTGCATTTACCTGCGTGCGTGCTTCGGCGAGCCGGGCCGGTTGCGCTTGCTTCCCCCAGCTCAGTCTACAGCTCCCAGACTGTGCTGCGGAAGGAAGGGGTGGGGCGCTAACGCGATGGTTGCGCTACGAGGAAGCCGATGCAGGAGGCAGAAGGGCTGTCATGAGCGGCAAGTGTGAGCACCTGCTCGCGTGAGCACCACTCCCCACTGCCGTGACAAGGTAAGATGCGATTAGGGCCTTAGTGTCATGGACATACCTGATGTTGAATTTACTTTTCAGACTCTTGAGTGACAGTAGAGGCTTGTCACAACTGTGCAAAGGTCTCAATGATCAATCAAAAAAAGTGTAGGTATTTCAATGTGTTGTGGCAAATAGCAGAGTGTTTGTCCTGTAGCACCTTTCAAATTCACACATTTATTATGAGAGAAACTTACAAGCTTTCCTGGACTACAGTCCACTTCATCAGATGCAATAGTATTCCCTCAGAACACCCTGAGATCTGGCAATCCTAACTGTAACATACGAATGGTGTGGCTGGAGCAGGCTCAGCCTAGTCCTGAATTCTGTTCCTCACAATAGGCCAATTTGTTACTTATGAGAAGCCAGAAGGAGCCAGGCAAGGTGTGAGGGCAGCAGTAGCCTCTTCAACTCGTGTTTCCCAACAAGTGGTATTCAGAGGCATATTGGCTCTGATGCTGAAGACAATATGTAGCCATTATGACCAGTAGCCAGCACTAGTCTTGTTCTCCATTAATGTGTTTAATCTCTTGTCACCACTACACCTTACAACTATGCAATGTTTGAAGAAATGTTTCATTTTATTTGTCCCAAATCTCCCTCCCTTCAGCTCTAGCATTATGACAAAAATCTCTCTCTATCCACTGAATCTTGCCACCATGCATAACTTTATGTATCTCTATTGTTTCCCTCCTTAACTGGTAACTTTTCCTCATAGGGCAAAATAATCCAGTCTTCTAATCAGTTTAACTGCCCTTTTTAGCACCTTTTCCAGATCTACAATATACTTTTTGAGATGTGGTGGTGACCAAAATTATAAACAGTCTTCCAAATGAGGTTGCATCATAAATTTGTATAAGAGCATTAGAATCTTGGCATTCTTACTTCCCATTGATTCCTTCTCCAACTCACCTTTCTGAAGCACTTTGTTGACAAAGCACAACCCAATCATGGATATCTGAGATTTCAAGTCCGTGAGGGTCTGTTTAAGCCCTACAAAACTGGTAGGTTCCTCGCATTTTAGACCAATTACAGCTTCTGTACAACCAGACATTAGCCTTATTTTGGGGAAATCCTGCAGGAAGAAACAGGTTTTAGAAGTAATTATTTGTGGAACAAGGACTCTGTAAGATCAAGGTTAGAATCCCTGCTCAGCCATGGAAACCTACCAGTTGTCTCAGCTTGGGTAGGTCACACTCTCTCAGGCATAGAAGAAGACAATAGCAGACCTCCTCTGTGTAAGTCTTGCAAACCCGCCCCCCCAAAACCAAAACCAACCCCTTATGAGTGTGGTGTCATGGTCTGAGTGTTGGACTAGAATTCTGGAAACCAGAGTTCAAATCCTCCCTCAGCTACAGAAGACCACTGGGTGACTTTGAGCATGTCCTACTCTCTCACCTTCAGACAAAGGCAAAGGTAGCCCCCTCCCTGAACAAATCATGCCAAGAAAACCTTGTGATAGGCTGACCTTAGGGTTGCCATAAGTTGGAAATGACTTGAAGGTGCACACAACAAAAACAACAAGGTTGCCATAGGCTGACTTGAAGGCACATAACAACAATAATGTTTGGAAAAGACAGTTTCAATTTCTTTGCAGCAAAAACTAGATCTTTTTTTTTGGCCCAGTCTCTCTGACTATACAGGCTTTCAGAAATATTTTATCATAACTGTACAGATAGGCGGCCATCCTGTTAGGAACACACACTTTCTCTCTCTCACACAAAATAAACCCACAAATACACTCTCTCTGAGAATATAAAGCTTTTGTACTTTGGTATTCAAATGCCAGAAGTATTAATGAGAGATGTTAAAATGTGCCCACAGCAACCTTTTCCTTTTCCAGCTCTTCAAAAGAACATCAACAGTTTGAAGACAAGTAGTGGAGCAACCATGTGGAAGCAAAGCAGGTCTATGTCTGGCCAGTGGCTGGATGGGAGACTGCCTAAGAATTCCATGAGCTTCTTGAAAAGTGGGATAACCTGAATAATAATATGACACTGTATAAAAATACATAGAAGAATCCAGTAGCACCTTTGAGACTAACTGGGGAAAAAGAAAATTCTGGCATAAACTGTACAGCCCACTTCATCAGATGCACTGTAGTCCATGAAGGCTTATGCTAGAAATTTCTTTTCCCCCCAAATAGTATCAGAAGTGCTACTGGATCCTTTTCATGTCTTTTTATGATAAAACAGACTGACCTGGCTATCTCTTCAAATCATATAATACACAACAGTTTTTTATCTCTTATTTCTGTGGTTCTGGGGGCAACAGTGGTTGCTCACTGGGGGCTTTATCACGCCTGGCAAGTAAATTGCAATCACAGCAGGATAACAGTATCTTTGGTTGGGACTTATCACATGGCCTTGTTCCTTTTCTGTTGTTTCCCTGGTGGGAGACCATTTGGAAGGTGTTTCTTTCACAAAGGAGGTCATTCAATCTTTTGAGGGGTTAATAGAAACACATTTTAAATGATCTCCCACCAAGAGAACAACAGAAGAGGAGGACCAATGCAATGTGATAACTCCCAGCCAGAGGTGCTATAATCCTGTTGCAATGGCGATTTACCTACCTCATGTGATAAGGCCATGGGTATACTCAGGATGGAGCCTAGAGCAACTGCGTTCCTGACAGATGTGTGTTTCTGTAATCCATGTTTGCTAGGATTAAGATAAAGGCAAGGGACAAGTAGAAGGGGATAACTTAATCCTTCCTACTCTTTGCAAATGCTTTTCTGAGCATGGCTCAAATAGCACTGACTTCCAATTCTAGAGCCTGGTGTAGAAACCAAAATAGGTAAAGGCAAACTAGGAAGCATCTGCAAGGAACAATCTGTGTGCGTGTATGTGTGGGTTTACAGACCTCCTGCTGCCCACAAATTCTTCCCCATGAATATCGCCCCCCCAACACTATAGGAAAAATATAGAGAGGGATATAACCATTTTTTCACCCTTATAACACACAGGTGAACCCTGAACCTTTATCTTGGTCACTCAGCTTGTGAAGAAATAGGGCTTGGAAATGTTAGTGGTTTTTTTTGCTTACCACTTCACTTACTTTGCAGGCAAGAGGAAATCTGGGGTAAGTCCAAAAATTTATTTCCCAAGCTCAACAAGGAACACTAGGTTGCTAGTTGGTAGAGGTCAAGAAGAGACTGCACAGGGGGAGTTCTTGTTGCTGCGGGCGGGATGGGGCGAAAAAAAAAATAACAGGATCCTATAAGATCCTGGGAGAAATGACAGTAGAATAAAGCAGAAGGAAGTGAGGCCCTGCAACAGAGCAGACTTGAATTCTGGGGAACATGGAGCATGCAGGAGAATTAGTTTTATGTGCCATTGCATTTGGGACTCTTCTAGATTGGTCTTGGGTGAGTTTTCACAACGTAGCTCCTTCAGTTTTCCCAGTTTGCTGGTTGTTGTTGCCACTGCACCCACACCTTCTTCCATTCTGTTTGGGGGATGTCTGTAGTGACTTCTTAGATCTGTACTAAGTCTCTTCCAAAGTTTTTTTCTTCTTCTTTTCTAACTACAACATGATTTGCTGAGGAGGGCATATGGTTTCAAGGGCAGATTTTGTCCTCTTAAAATATATAGCATTATAAGGCTATAGGACATCAGTGAAGTGGCACTTCAACACTGTAACCACACACACACGCATATATAATATGCCACTTCACTGATGTCCTATAGTCTTATTACGCTCAAATAACAACAACAATGAGGAGGAGGAAGAGGAGGAGGAGGGAGGAAAAGAAAAAGGAATGTATTGTTCTGACCTGTCTCAGAATTATAAAGAAACCTACTCAGGAGTGGGAATAAAATGTTGCAGCTGGTGCTGGGAATTACCAGAAAATAGTTT
Organism: Iguana delicatissima; assembly: GCA_948472985.1. NCBI lineage: Eukaryota > Metazoa > Chordata > Lepidosauria > Squamata > Iguanidae > Iguana > Iguana delicatissima. The sequence goes on from CAOKZL010002933.1 coordinate 47,498, forward strand.
GGGAAAGCAGAAATGTTATTTGGATATTTAAAAAAATTTTTTTTTAAGAAACTGCAGCAACAAATATCATAACTTCAACACATTTGCTCCAGCTGGAGGAGTCTCAGATGCCCATATCTGCATCCCTGCTCAACTTGGACTGCCTTGAGCAAGTCATCACACCTCGTAACCTGGGTCACAGGGCTGTCCTAAGGCTGGATCACAGCTTTGACTTCCTCAGAATAAGAAAGGAATGGAAATGTATCAATGAAATAACAAAAGATATCCTGTGTGGATAAAAATATCCCTAAAGAGCCAATAAGAGCTTACTGTATACCTCCACACAAAAAACTGAACACTGCTGGGAAATATATAATGCCATTGGAATATAACTAAATGCTCAACTTCTGTTTTACTGCACGCTTAACTCAGCTGTAGCTGTTCAGCAAATTTAACCTCTGTGCAGACATGACCATTCTTACTGGGAAACTCCATTTGTGTCCTTGTTGTATGACTTAAATGGGGTACAGGCCATCTGCTCACATAAAACTGCATTCAGTTTATATCTCTTGATCTAGATTGTGTTTTATTACAGTACTTGTATTCCTGTAGTAACTTGACTTAGCAAAACCTCTCCTCTTTGTTCAAACAAACAAATAAACAACCCCCCTATGCTCTTTTCTTTTGAGGGATTATTTGCTACTGGCTGCCTAGTTTATCTAGAGCCCAGAGCCTGGAGAATTTCCTCCCTTGCCCCACCCCAGAATAGTCAAGTTGGCTGGGAGAGTCTGAATGCTGTAGCCCAAAAAAGCAGCTTTCCAAGCTTTGCTATAAACTACCACATCTATATTGCAAAGCCAATGCTGCCAATGCCAATGAGTCAGGACCTAGTGTTGGTAGTAGAGGAGAAGCCTGTTTTGTAAACACATAATGGGAGAGATCAAGTGACGGGCAGGCAATGAACATTTGCACCAAATCTGACCACATGAAAACACCCTTAGCCTCCTGTGTGGTTCCTGGCACTCTTCCCAGCAGAGTAAAGAGGAAGATATAAAAAGAGGAGTAAAGAGGAAGGTGTTGGGTATGTGTTATTCTGCTCAGCAAAGCACGCAATGGCTGACAGATTTACAATATTCCTTCTATGCTAATAACGGTGATGGCGCAGCAGTTTGCAAACAGTCTAAGGAAGCCCAGTCCATTCAAAGTTCAAAGAAGGATTGAAGGCTTTAAGTGACTCTTGAGAAGTATGAGACACTCAGTAGCACTGCTGCATTGCTCATTGGGGAGCAAAGCTGTGCTCCCTCCAGATACCTTGAGAACTGGCTAAAACCTGAGGTTGGTTCCAATTCTTGAAGCACTCAAGCACGTTTCAAACCCCACTTCCCTTACATCAGTGGTTCTCAACCTGTGGGTCCCCAGATGTTCGTGGACTTCAGCTCCCAGAAGCCCCAGCCACTATGGTCAATGCTCAGGGCTTCTGGGAGCTGAAGTCCATGAACATCTGGGGACCCACAGGTTGAGAACCACTGCCTTACATGGTCAGGGAAGGCAAGGAGAGAGCAAAGCCAGGATCTCAGCTGATGCCTATAGGAGCTCTTCAGACATGGCTGCCACCACTCCCATTCCCTCTTTCCCTCAAAAAGAAATGGAAGGAGAAGCAGAGCACACTTAACCAAGACTTCCAGAAGCTGATTGAGAATTAGAGTTACAGGTCCTATGATTCCCAGTCTGATCAGAAATGATGGGTGCTCTCCAACTTTGGGGCTTTGGGTTAGATTCAGATCCTCTGTGACCCAGAATACACCAGAGACTGGCACCATCTCTGTCTCTGAAAATCCCCTTGAAGATTGTAGACCTTGCTTAGCTTCTGAAATCAGATGGAATCTGATGCCTTCAGGGTATTTAGGCAACCAATACATTTTTAAAAACTACAGTTCTGTTACTGTGGTCTATAGTCCGATTCCGGGGTCTACTAAATATCATTTGATATAAAATTCAAACTGTTTCCCTCCACGAGCTTGGGAGGCCCCTGGATAAGCACGCACACGGACACGGCCGAATGGCTGAAAAATACAAGAAAAAATTTAGGTCAGGCCAGTAATTTTCTGGCATGCAGCTTCAGGAGACCTCCAGGCAAGTACACCTTGAAACTAAATTAAGTATGCAACAAGCATACAAAAGATTTTCAGCCCTGAACCATCAGCTTGACAAGATTAGCGCCTCTGACTAAGCACTCCCCATTTGTATACTGTCTGTGCTATTGACCACTCTGGCAAAATCTAATCATCTTAAGGGCTGACCTTTCGGAGGCTTTGTCTCCAATCCGAAACCCATTGTTTTCCCCGGGAACGGACTACCCTACAGGCACACTTCTCCTATAAGAGCCCCTGATTTCGAGCGTTTCTTCGGATTGCTCACGGTTGTCATCTCGCCTTGCTGTCGCTCCATTTGCCAAGCCTTCCCCTCAGCTTCCACATGCTGAGAATCTCCGATCCAGACTTATTCAATTTCTTCTGGCTACCGGGGCTGCAGGATCAGGTGTAGTAAACCTCTGAAAATCCTTCTTAAAATCCCCTATCGAATTTCCTCCCTTTATTTTCTTAGATCTGTGTGAGTGAGTACATAAGTGTGCAGTGACTGTCTTTTAAATAAAGAAAACAATTATAAACTAATTTTGCTTGGTTTTTGACTCAGCCTGACCTTGTAAGAATTGGATTTAAGATCTCGCTAAGTTGCCCTACCTCTTGCATTGCTACAGCATGTGCTCTGGCTAATTCCCATTCCCCATTATTTGGAGCACATTAAGGTGTCCCCCACGGGACCCCAGAAATCAGGGTAACAGTTCTCTAAGAGATTCTAGGAGTTGTAATTATTGTCCAGGCATTGTTCTTTATGCTAAGGGAATGCATTGCGTTAGGCTTAGCAGTTGTGACTTTTTGAAGTTCACTATTTGTTATTATTTATATGATACAGCCATTTGATCTGAAAATTTTTGAATCTATTTTTGAATCTATTTCTCTTTATAGTAAACTTGACAAGTGGCACCTATCTATTTTACATATGTGGAATAAGACTGAGATGAGGAATCTAGGATGTCCTAAGCTGCCACTTAGGAAGTTTGAGTTTTTGTAAATCAGTTTTCTCTGACTGTAAATGGCTATCCAGCCAAGAATAGTCTTTCCTACCCCTTGCTACCTCATCTGTTTAATTCAGGCATGGGCAATTGTGACTCTCTTCATATTTTTGGCCTACAATTCTCATTAGCCTTAGGCAGCATAGCCAATGATGAGGGGCTATGGAACAGAGGCCCTTTCCGCAGGAGGCAGTTAAAACAGGCCAAGGCGTCCTGACATGAAGGTCGTCCGCACCTTGGATCGGACGAGGTGCGGACTATTTAGCTTAGTTCTGCACCTTAGTCCGATCCAACCCGCCCCCAAGTGGTCCTCCATTGTGCTAAGTAAAGACCGGAAAATTCCGGTCTTTACATTTTCTGGAACATGTCATCGCATTCCTACTTACCTGTGCAGATGCGCAGACTCACACCAATGCAAGCCTGCGATCAGCGGAGGGCGAGCTGTGGGTGTGGCCAGTGTCAGCGGTTGGTCCACTCCCACGAAGACACCGGAAGCTGCCATTTTGAGCTGGAGCAGTGCGGATCTACAGACCTTGCACTGCTCCGGTTCGCCCTGGACCAATGGAGGAGCCCTGTGGAAGGGCTGAAGGGACAGTGTGCATTACTTTGGACCCAAGAAGAGATGGTAAGTAATGGCATGGAGCGATTCATTCACCTCATGCGGAAAGGGCCAGAGACTGAAAACATCTGGATGGTCACAGTTGCTCATTCTAGTTTAACTGGAGAAAAGATTGGCAGGGATTGAATCAACGCCCAAGAGATATAGGGTTTGCCATCAAACCACAGATCCTCCCCATGTTGAGAGCTTTCCAAAGAGCTTCTTCTTCCCAGGATCACACTGAGAAATGCCACAAGAACTTGTACCATTTCTTCTGCCTAGAACACCATGAAATCGAGAGTTGCCACTGTTTGAATGGGCCTGGGCCTGGGCCTGGGCCTGGTAGACTATGCCTCAATTTCAGGTGGCAGACTGTACTCCAGGCACAGAGTAGGAGAGTGAGAGAGAGAGAACTATACCTGGAGGAACTGATGGTCACTTGCTTCGTCAATCAGCGTTGCCAGCCACAGATTCTGCTTCCGGAGATTGGCCAGCTCATCTTGCCTGTGCTGAATGGAATTCCCCATTCCAACTAAGGCAGATCTTTCCTCTTGGTCTATGAAGTCCATCACTTTGGTCTGTAGTCGCTTAACCTCCTTTAACACCTCAGCAAACGCCCTATTCACTTCATCTCTGGCAGTCTTCACCACTTTCTGAGGGAAAAAGAGGAACACTTGAAGGGGAAAGTCAGAAAGTAACCATAAGGGCTACATGAATTAGAGCCAAATTGAAAACAACAACAACACAGTTTCCTTAGATACAAAATGTTGTAAGATCCTAGTGGTTTCAAGATAAGGTGAACATGTACCAAACATTCTGAGCCATGTTCCCAAACATCTTGATATGTTCTGCTAGTATGGTAACAGTTAGAACATTGAAATAAGACAAAAAGGAGAAGTATGATCTACATACTTTGGAAATAGTGCTTGTTCCTTATTGGTGAATTTGTATGTATGTCGTAACCTTTCATTGCTCAACTGCTAGCACTTCATGTTTTTATAACATTCTATATAAAGTTGGTTTAATTCCTTGCTCAGCGTGGATGCCTGGGCTATCAAGCCAGAGTTTGCCCAGCACTGTGCCATTAAATAAACTGATGAGTTCAGTCATCCATGAACCTTAAAGTGTTTTTTTTTCAAATTTCTCTTTACATTATACCTTACATTTATTTTTTGTATGTCAGCAGACACATACCTTTAAAGCATTCTAACCAGTGAGAAACCACCCTCAAAACAGACCCCTCTCCCTCCAGCCCGCCATTTTGATTTGGGTTTCTTAGCAGCATCAAGTAGCAACTGGTTTTGCTGGTTTAGAGAGACAGTAGCTGCACCCGGGGCTAACAGGCCAACGGCTCAGGCATCTCACTGCCAACTTCCTCCTTCTTCTGGGAGCAGCAGCATTTTATATTACAAAACACCAAAGAAACTTATAAAGCAGATAAGCTTGCTAACTGGGCTTTCCTGAATACTTTGTAAAAGAATAATCATCATGAAAAACAAGAGGCGGAAAGTTGTAGGACATGGGGGGGGATAATTTTTCTATCAGGAGGCTGCCATGTATTTTATTTGAGGATTGAAGTCAAGAGAAAGCAGTGCTTACCCATATCCAGAGGTGGGAGAAAGTTACTATTTTAAACTATAGCTCCCAGATCTCTCCAGCCTGCTCAGCCAATGGCCATGATGGCTGGGGAGGCAGGGGAGATTGGGAATGGTAGTCCAAGGAGGGTCATAAAGCATGACTGCTAGGCTTGAGGGACAAAAGGCTGCACCTGTCACAGCTATGTGCTTGTCCTGTTTGCATAGAAAGTGTGAGGGGGTGGAAGAGTCTACTCGTTACTCAAGGAGGATTTTGCAGAAGAGGGGAGAGAAACCTATGCACTTCCCGGCCTTGCTTTGCTGCATCTCTACCCTTCTTCCCTGCTTCCTTCAGTTCTAGTAGTGGACATGCGGGCTACGGCTTCTGTGCTTCAAAGGAACAAAGGACAGCAAGGTGAAAGAATGGGGGAGTGATTTTGTTTCCATCTTCCCCTCCTCCTTGTGGAATAACAGGTAGGGCACACGAGAAAAGGCTTCCGGTGGGCGTGGAGGAGGCAGCACAGCAAGGAGCTCCGCTTAAGGCCAGATAACTTTCTTTATCTAAACCCAAACCTAAAAGTTTTCTTTTTCCGCTGGAACAAACTGATAATTAAGTATTCAGTGCTGTAGATAAGAAACATTTAAGTGGTTAATTATGGGGCGAAGGAAACGCCAGAGAGACGCAGAGGCAAATTCTCAATCAACGGCCAAACAACCCAAAATTGCTGACTTTTGTAACATTCAAGTTCCCACTGCAAATCGTTTTTCAGCTTTAGTTGGAAATAAAAATGAAAGCAAGGAACGTGAGAAAGATAAGGCAGACGAACGACCTTGTGGAAATGTAAATAACACTGAAGACTCATATAGCACTAGTAAAGAGAAAAGTGTGGAGGCTACCGAACTGCTAGATCAGTCTGACTGTTTTAATATATTACAACTTATTGCTATAACAGTCGAGCATATCTATAAGGAATTAGGGTTACTTAACTGTAAAATGGACTCTAGTATTAAAGAACAGGAAGAGAAGAGGCTGACGATGCAGACTAAAGGTGAAACAGCTTTGGTTAAAGCTCCTCTTAAGGAGACTACCCTGGTATTCCATGAAATAGGAAAGTCTGCAAAATTGGTGCTTATTTCCACTAAAGTTTGTCTGGCAGTATGTAAATACAGAGGAATTGTCCCCGCCTGGAACACTGTACAGCTTGCTAAGAGGCATTTGCAAGCTTTGTAAAGATGGAAATGAAACATTTAGATCTTCATACAGTGGAAATGCTGACTTTTGGCAGTGACCAAGCAAGAGTTATATTAAGTTTTTACTCAGACTGTATACCTACAAGGCTTCTGCGCTCGAGAGCCAAACTAGCTACCAAAGGTATTTTTCCTAGTCGCATGTTCCACAATGAGGCTATACTACCTCTAGTTTCAAGAGTAAAACAGCTGCAGCTGAACATAGGAAGTTTAAAGGGGCATGTCATAGAAATCAAAATCAGACTATGGAACACAAACATAAGGACAACTTTTTAACTCCCTCTGTGCTAGAGCATCAGGCAACTTCCAAAAGCCTGGATCTGCTGAAATTCCTCAGTTTACACACGGTTTAAGTGACTCTCTGGACAAAGAGGTCCTTTCCAACTCAGCCCCATTGTCATCTAAACAGATCATCCCTATGGAAGGAGCCCCCCAGAGAACATGTCAAGCGTTGAGCGCCGAGTGCGAAATAGAGCTGGATCCATATCCTGTTAGAGTCCCACCTTACGAACTATATAGTGAGGTGGTAGGGAAAACATGGGCCCAGGAGTTGGCTGAGTTGGCCCAGAGAACAGACTCAACCCCTGTGAAGGCTCTGAATAGATGTGGTGCTATATTGGGTAGTACAGAGTCTAGACAAAGTAGCAGTTTGGGGAATAATGGTTGCATTTATACTGACCATTCGGGTCAATTGAACGAAATCACATTAGACTGACTAAGTGAATGCACTGGGCCCAAGAGTAATATCCGTTTTTTGACCTGGAATATAGCTGGATGGAGAACAGAGCTGCCAGTGGCAACTTGATTGATTTCCTGACTAAATTTCATATAATAGCACTTCAAGAAACATGGCTCACTGCGGCAGATGAGGAGGTAAATCTACCAGGATTTAAATCCTGGTCCAGGACAGTGAGAAATGTTAAAAATAAAGGGAGGGCTTCAGGGGGCTTGAGTGTACTAGTGAATGAGAACCTGGGTTGGCAGAGTGAGGAGTTAACCTTGGATTCAGCTCCGCATCATATATTAGTGGTAAAATTCCAGTTTAAATTACTGCACATAATATGTTTGAACGTATACCTGGCCCCAATTACTTCGCCTTCTTTTACTGGTGATTTGTGGGATGGTCTGGAAAACTTAATTTTAGAATTAAATTTAAAATATCCTAGGTCCATTAAAATCCTGCTGGGAGATTTCAATGCCAGAGTAGGGTCTTCTCTTCAGGAGTTTGTTCACAAGGGGCTCATCCCAGCACATTACCTCCAAAAAGAGACATCTTGGCATTTTGACATTTGATAAGGAACCAAGCAGGTTCCTGGTTTCTTTCTTTAGTGTATAACTGTAATCTCCAGATATTGGGTGGCAGAACAGACAGCTTTGTTTACCCATCTACATTCCACTCCAGAGCATCCAGCAGTGTTTTGGACTATATCTGTGTCTCCTGAAAATACTGGATTATTCTCAGATATTAAAGTGTACGTGAGGGAGGACAGTGATCACCAACCTGTTACTGTTACTTTTCAAGGTTATTCAGACCTCAGGCCTGGCAGCCCTGGGGTAGAAAACCTGTTGGCTAATTTGGAAATTGATCATGACAGGAGGCTCAAATGGAGCAAAGTTGATACCAACTCAATTGCCAAGTTTCTGACCTCTGTGCAGAATATGCCAGAATATAGAACAATAATGTTAGGCAGTGTAGATAGAGATGAACCCCTTCTTGGTTTTACTAATCTCTGTTCCCAATTAAGGAAGTTTCTAATTGATGAGTCTCCATACAGAAACCCCCAGATTACAAGATCTACCTGGTTCGATTATGACTGTGTTAGGGCCAGGAAACGCTTAAGATCTGTCATGCGTCAGACCCAATACCACCCTTCTTTAGCTAATCACTCAAGGATGCTAGCTCTTAGACGAGACTATAAGACGCTTCTGTCGCAAAAGAAGGCTAATTATACAGCCAGGGTCTGGCGGATCTGGAATTATCTGCCATGGGACCGAATTCAGCCTTCTTTTGGAACACAGTAAATGGGCTGTTGAAAGAACGAAGATTTTCTTCAGATGTCCCCATCCCAGCCTTAGTTTGGGAGGATTTTTTCTCAAGACTTTTCCAAAATCCCAATCAAGGACTCACAGACAATCTAACAAATAATCACTTACTTTTAGCAGAGTTCCCCCAGTGGTCTCCAGTTACAGTGGCTGAAACTACAAATATTATACAGTCCCTGAAATCAAATAAAGCTCCAGGTGAAGATTTACTTCCTCCAGAAATGTTTAAGACATATGTGGATTGGTGGGCGCCTATCCTGGCTGGTCTGTTCACCTTTATTGACAACACAGGCCATTTTCCATCTGGATGGAAACTTTCCATTATTGTGCCCATATATAAAAAAGGTGACAAAGGAGACCCTAAAAACTACAGACCTATAAGCCTTATTGACATTGTGGCCAAAATGTATACAAAACATCTGTTAGGCAAAATTGAGGATTGGATTCTTGATAAAAACTTGTTAGTGGAAGAACAAGCAGGTTTTAGATCAGGAAGATCCACAATAGATAATTGTTTTATTTTACATCACCTTATTACAAAGTATATATCTGAAGGAAAACAACTCTTCACAGCATTCATAGATCTCAGAGCAGCGTTTGATACAATTAACAGGGATATTCTGTGGAGCAAATTGGAGATTTAATACGGAGCCAGACTCCTTTATTTGCTCAAGGACCTCCATACAGATACTTGTCTTAAGGTGCGTATTGGAGCCAATGGTGCGCTGACCAAGAAAGTTAATGTGCATAAAGGAGTTAGACAGGGATGTATTTTAGCTCCAATTTTATTTAACTTATACATTAATGACATCTCAGGTTTCCTCTCTTCAACAACGGCCCATACACCCAAGATAGGTAACACATTCCTCAATGTCCTCCTCTATGCCGATGACATGGTCCCGATCGCCCGTTCGCAGGTTGGTTTGAGACGGCTTTTACAGAACCTAGCTAATTACTGTTCCCATAATGACTTAGCCATTAATAAAGATAAATCTAAGATGGTGGTATTCAGGAAAAGGTCCAAAAAATATAATTGATTCCTGGAAGGAGTCCCTATTGAACAAGTTAGCTCCTATTTATATCTAGGGTTGTCCTTTTCAAACACAGGGAAATGGACAAATCATCTTAGAAGAAACAGACAGAGAGCTATGGTCAACTCTAACATACTCTATAAACTGATAAACTATAACCACCCCTCCAGTATATCCCCTATTCTAAAAGTTTATAAGGCCAAAATCATGCCTATCTATCCTACGGGGCAGAATTGTGGGGTCAAATGAAAGTACCACTTTTGGAGCAGGCACAGAGCTGCTTCTTAAGGAGGATACTAGGAACAGATAAGAACACTCCGGCTCAAGCAGTGAGAGCAGAATTAGGGGCACATTCTATTCAGTGCCAGGTTTTGATAAAAGTTTTTAACTACTGGCTAAGGATCCTCAAAAATGGATCCAGGAAGACTCCCTAAACTTTGCTTAGATGAACAGTTAGATCTCCAGCGTTCAAATTCCTGGATATGCCAGCTGTTCCAACTAATGCACCAGCTTGGCTTTCCCCATCTTATTTATTATCTTGTGGACACTCAGCACAGGAAATATTAAAACAAAGAATTTTGGACATCAGTGCCCAAACAGATATAGCTCTGCTGGCCGGTTCAAGTCTCTAAATTGGTTAGCCAAAAATAAAACTATATTTGGTCTAGAAAAGTATCTTAGGCTGAACCTAATTACAGAACAGAGAATAGCTTTCACCAGAGCTAGATTTGAAAAACTTAATTCTATGGTAAGAATAGGACAGTTTCAAAAAATTCCATACCATGAAAGAACATGCATCTGTGGTGCATCAGCCATAGAGGATATTGTGCATATACTGTTTGATTGCTGTATATATACCAAGGTGAGATCCCAATACTTACAACCACTTCTGGTTAGAACGACCAATTGGGATCCGACTGTTAAATTGACCTATTTTCTTTCCGGAGAGAATTCACACTCAGTCTGCAGGATTGCAAAATTTATTACAAAAGCTGCCTACCTGAGAGATCTTTTTATCACACAAAATGGGGTCCCCTGTCATGGCGATGAGCTTATTTAAATGTTAGGACTGAATTTTTATACTTGTTATTTTATCTTTCTTGCTTACCATGTATTTTACTTCTTATATCAAACTCACTATTTATTAAGTTTAAGTTTATATGTTTTAATTATTTTAGTTAATTTTATATGAGCTGAGTCCATTTGTACATAATTTTTGTATCTGTATTTTTGTATTATGTATTATATTTTTATTGTTGATATGGTCAGTTGACTAATCAATAAATGATGATGATGATGATGAGGTAGACCACACTTTGTGCTTTATTCATTAATGTGATCAAGACACATGAGATTATCCTTACCTCATGGCTTGTTTGATTCTTGGAATTGTTTATACCCCTAACTGGCCATCAATCAATTCCAGGCAGCTGTTGAAAATCCAGAGATGAAGCTTACAAGGAGGTGAGTCAGCAACTGAGTTTGTTTGACAACAAAAAGTGGGAGCAGAGATAACAGCCCCAAAGGTAGTCCTCCCTTGCAACTGTTGTCAACAGAACGTCCAGGCCTAGTTGCAGCTGACAGGGAACAGATACCACTGCCTTTCTGGCCATTTCCTCATGATGTGGCTGAGGAGCTTCTGGGACAGGATGGCAGAAGTCCGCACGATGTCATCATTGGCCCACTGCCATCCCATCCCTAAGCATTGTGCTCATGCAATTTTTGCAAAACAAAACAAAAATCCATTTTGCACCTGCGATTGTGTGGCTTTGCCATCGCTCCTGGCCATGTGGAAGCTGCAGAAGTGCAGTGGTGATGCCTCCTTCCGTAGCACAGCAATGGAAAGTGCTGTGCTGCAGAAGGAAGAGGTGGCAGCATTGCACTCCCACGTGGAGTGAGCAGGTGTAGAGGGGAGCATTGCTGGTGCGCTCTCTTTCGGACCTGGGATTGCAGCGTGACAACACAGAAGAGCATCTTCGTGCAGAAATGGCCTTTGTCACACATGGTGAGACTACAGCAAACTGTTGCAGTATATGAACGTTTCTCTTTAGGTCGGTAGTTAGCCGGTCAATCATCCAACCATGCCTTCTTCCAGGATACTCCTTTCCATTCCCTCTCACATCTCCATCATTCCAGTTTTCCTCTACCTTATGCAACAGTCAAAAAGCATTTCATTTTTTATTCTCACTGAGCTGCTTCTGAATTGCAGCCATTGTTTTCAGAGGGAGGCTAACTTTTTGTTTGTACTTGTGCAAACTATAGGTTTCTTTCAAGCCTTTTGTGCATGGATGGTGCCATTTGGGTTAAGTATGGATTCACATAGGAAGAATGAATGATTCTGCCATTAGTATATAGACTGGGCTACGAGCCAATCATCGGCTGGGATGTTCCACAGGATAGCAGGAAACAGTGTCCTGTTCAGCACTTACTCAGCCTTACAGGAAAAATATGGCAGCCTCAGCTTTCAGATTCAAAGTAGTCTGTGACTCTAAAACATGCAAGCAGACACATTGACCTACAGAATTTTACAATGGCCTTTTTCATACCTTACCTTGTTCCGGTGTTGTCGTGAGGGGATCATGCCTCTTGCGAGAGGCACTCACATCCCCTCTGCACCAGCTCCGTCCTGGCCAAAAGGAAGCGTGAGTGCTCTGCCTCTTCCTTTCACAGCGCAGCCGAGTACTTTCCCAGGCTGTGCTGGAGGAGGAAGCCCAATGGCCGTGCAACTGGAGCCTCTGCACATAAGGTAAGTGTGGGTAGGGAACAGGAGGGACACAAGATCGTGCATCATTTCTGGCAATGAGCCAACAATGATATAATGCACGATTGCCACCTACTGGCCTTGGGAGCATTGCACGATTGCGAGGACATCATGTGGAACGGTCCTCGCAACCGCGCAACGCTCCCGAGGCCATTTCACAACAGGACTGGCGTGTGAAAAGGGCCAATATCTTGTGGTCATACGTGATACTCTGTTTTGGGAGTGTCACATATACAGTTTCAGCCAACTTGCTGAACATTCTCAGAAGCTTTTCTCACCGCAAGGTAATTCACTCTCCCTCTGTGTTTCTGACTGTCTGCTACCAACATGAAGATCTGGTTTCCCACATTGGCATGTACTTGCCTGACCTCCACCTGGAAAAGATATAATCAGAAGATGGAAAACAGCATTATTTTATGCACCTCTTTATTTATAAAGACCCTAATACTCGTGTGGCTTCTTAAACATCAGATGTGCTGTAGTATTGTATCTCAGTTCTGTGGATCTCTACAGCAAGGATGGGATACATGTGACTTTCTAGATGTTGCTGGATGTCAGCTCCCATCAGCTTCATCCAGCATGGCCTATGACTGGGGATGAGACAGTGGTAGTTCAGCTACATCTGCCAGGCCACAGCTTCCCCACCTTTACAGAATGGTGTTTATTGGACAATGGTTGCAAGGCACCAGACTGGAAGGAGGATAGACTTATGTACTTAATAACATTGCTTTGTTACAGAGCTTGGAAGTAGAATTCAAAGACATGTCTGAATCATGATGCAAAGGGATCTTGTAGCACCTTTGAGACTGCTTGAGAGAAAGAAGTTAGTAGCAGCGCTTGAAAGTAATGCATTAAATACAGTGCCATTATTCACCACTACAGTTATTGATGAGGTTCATCAACATTACTTTTGAAAGGTTATAACGACATCAATGTTAACATTAGGATGGTGTTTGGGGCATAATTAATAATATTTACTCATAATTGAGAAAACATTACTTGGGGAATCTGGGGGACGCAGTTGCTGATTATGAGGTTCACTGATACATTGTGTTACTTGCAAATAATTAGTAACTTGTGACTTATGGGACAACCAAAGGATAACAGGTTATCTGTTAGTTCTTCAAAATTATTTTTCTCCACTTTGCTTTTCTACCAACACTGATTTGAAACATATGTATGTACAGTCATCCCTCCACATTTGCTAGGGTTAGGGGCACAGGACCCCTGTGAAAGTGGAAAAACCATGAATAACTCTAGGCCCTCCCAAATCATATTTAACACACAAAAAAGTATGATCACCATATTCAACCCACCATGGATTCCTTTGAGACATCAGGGTTCCTTCACAAAGCAGAAGTGGCTGGCTGGTGGAGCCTAGTGCCACCTCCACTGCCGCCCCACACCATTTTTAATAGGGACTTACAAGCCTTGTTTGCAGTTTCTCAGTCTCATCAGGCTTGCAGTCCCTATTAAAAATGGCATAGGAAGGCAGCAGAGCTGACAGCAAATAATCTGTGAATAATCAAATCTGCAAAAGTGAAATCTGCAAATGTGGAGGACTGACTGTATTATATATTGTTTTACTGGGCTGTCAAATATCTGCAGAGAAAACTGTGTGGAAGTTATATCCAAAAGAGAACTTAACTGAATTTTATAGCTCTGTGTCCACTGTGGATCATATATGTATCTTAGTAATGGATTGGAACTAGACAATATATTTGGAGCAGAAGCGCTGAAATCAATGAGACTTGCTTTCGTCTGGAGTAATTTGTATCCCATTGATCTTGGATGGTGTAATCTACAATCAGCCCTGTACATTTTCAGGTTTAACTTTTACAGATTTCATTATTTGTGAGTTTCCCCACTTCCTGTCCCAAGAGCTTCCATTTCAGCAGCTCTGATCAGGCCACACAGCCCTTTAAAACCCATATCTCTCTCTTCTTCCACAAGCATCTACCTGGCCAGCTAAGGACAGCTCACAATCCAATATCTCTGCATCTCAAATCCTCTCCCACACACCCCAAGGAAGAAGATGAGTGAGAGAATGGAAGTATAGGGCCTTTGTATTCACAGACTTGTCTCTTTCACACAAACCCATCTTGCCTTTCCAGGATCCCTAACTGCTTCTTCAACCCTGACTGCAATTTCTTCAAACCCGGGGGGGGCACTTTTCACATGACACAGTTACAACTCTATAATTGTACTTCAACTGCCCTGGCTGCAACCTGTTGAATCCTGGGGTTTGTAATTTGGTCGGAGGCACCAGAAGAACTCTTTGGCTGGGAATTTTGAGTGTCTCCCCTCAACTGCAGATTCCAGGATTCCACTCGGTGGAACCATAGCACTTAGAGGGATCAGAGAGTTATAACTGTGCAGTGTGGAAAGCCTTAGGATAATTCTTAAGGCCTGATTTAAAACAACACACAAGTGTTAGTATGGCTAATAGCTCTCTCCCAGGGTCTACAATTTATTAATTTACCACATCAAATTGATATCTCCACATGGCTAATATTAAAAATCATTCCATGTGTCTGACAGGGTCACTGTAAGTGCACATAGGCAGGAAGGCTGAAAGGCGGAAGTTAGGAAAACTTTAGTCAAACCAAGTGACTCAACCTGTCACGTAGCCAGGGACCACTCGAGATATTCTGACCATCAAACAGACAAAGGGCCCTTCGCAATGGTACGGCAGCTCAATAGAATCACAATCAGCCGGCCAAGTGAGGGCAATTTCCACTCTACCTGTGCCTTTTGTCTCATTTGGGCAGAGTCATTCACGAACCACCGAGAAACATTCAGCTGGAGATGTTTGTTGTTGAGGGCTTTGATCTAGCCTTCCTTGCTATTGCTCTCCCAGGGAGAGAACTAGCCCTCCAGGTATATTTTTTCTATAAAAACCCCATGTTTTTATCTGTTCAGGGGTTCGTTTACTTTTTCCTCCTGAATTGCTGTCACTCTGTTTTGCCTCAGCCTCCCCTTCCCCTGTTCTGAGTTTCATCGCTTTCAATCCTCAGTTTTTCAACTTTGGCTCTCTGGGCATCAGGATCAGGTGGAGTATCACCCCAGAACAACCCAGAGCAAAATCCCTATTAATTTTCCTTACTTTCTTCTTCATTAGTTCTTGAATGAGTGCGTGAATGTGTGTGTCATTGTTTGCTTTAATTACTGACAGTTTAATAAAATCTTTAAACTGAACAACTTGCCTAGTTCTTGGCTTGGCCTGACTCTGTATACATTGGGTTACAAGATCCTGCTAAGTTATCCTGCCTCTCATAAAGCTGAAACAGTGCTCTGAGCTGATTTTCCCCACAATTTTGATAGCTTTTGGGAATCCCCTTAAGGGAGCCCCAAGCAAGCAGGGTAACACAAGGATATATGTAGGCTCACTGCAAGCATCCCCTCTTTTCCCCAGATAGTCAGGACGCAGGAACATATCAGTTCTCCAGAGCACCAGTTATTCTTTTACAGCAGCTACTGCAACAGCTGCTCCTGTAGAGCAGAGATAAAGCAGGAGCTACTGAGAGTTATATTGCTTGTTCTGGGTCAAGGAGGTTAAGGGCAATCAGATTGGTCTCAGTTTCCTCAGGCAACACATAAAACCTTCCTAAAGGAAACAAACCTCCTAGAATTTCCTTTCTCCATTTCTACCTGTTTGGTCCCACAAATCCCCCTTGGGTTGAGAACAGCTCAGGGCAACAGGTGAGGAGGGGAGCGGGAGCTAAGTGCCTCTTCATGGGATCTTTGAGGCTTGCACACATCTTTACGGTGCACTCCATGTTTTAAAGTTTCTAATATTTGTTTCACTAAGGGCGGTGGGGGCAATTTCACAATTTGGGGGTCCTCCTTCAGCTATTCTAGGTCTTTTTTTTTTAATAACTAGAAGGAAAATCAATGCAGGGAGGGCCCCTCCAAAAAAGGGTGAAATTACCTTCCCCCTGCTCCCTAGGAGGTATGGGGTCATTTTTAAATGTTTTAAAGTATTTTTTTTCAAAAATAAATAAATATATTGCTGCTGGGCTCTTATAGAATCCTAAAATTGCTGTGGGAGCTGCTTATTGCACTTTCCCTCACCTTGATCTAGAAACACAAAGTAGCTAACAAAAAAGTAAGTTTAAAATCATACAGATTGTTCATGGTATTGGGATTTGATGAGATCCAACAGATCATCAAAACCAAACCACATAAAAATAATTCTTAGAATCCTTCAAACTCAAAACCCATATTTTCTTTTCCTGAATTTAAACTTCAGTGGAATGGGGCTCGACTCCTGGGCAGGACGAGAGATTGATGTTGCTTGCTGGCAATCTGCAGCAAGGAGAGCTTTTACAGTGCTAACAAGAGAGATCTTTAGCTGGTGAAACTCACCCTATGAAACTCACTCCACTAAGGGGGAGTGAGGAGATTGCCCGACATGGAATGAATGAGGAAGCACTGAGGAAGTTATGTCTTTGCCCTTGCTGTGAATAGCAGCTGTTTCGATCTGAGAGCTGTGACGGATACTACTGTATTTGCTGGTGTATTAGATGCACTGGCATATAAGATGCACCCCATTTTCCAAGAGGTATTTTTCAGGAAAAAATTTTTTAGTATCCCGCTGAGGCAAAACGCATAGGAAATGGAGGGGGTGAAAGCAGCACTTGTGTGAGGATTCTCCCCTTCCCTTCTGTTTTGCCTTGGTGGGGAGAACTCCCTGCTGAAGCAACATACATAGGAAAGGTAGGGGAGGTGAAAGGAGTGGTCATGTGAGGCTTCCCTCACTTCCCCTTCTGTTTTGCCTTGGTGGGGAAGGAAAGAGGGAGTGAAAGGAGTGCTCATGTGAACACTCCTTTTCCCCCCTCCCTTTCTTATGCATTTTGCCTTGGTGTGGAGAGGGAGGGGGTAAAAGGAGGGCTCACAATGATGTCCCCCGGCATATAAGACGCACCTCATTTTCAAAAGTTATTTTTTTGGAGGAAATAGTGCTTCTTATACGCCAGCTAATACAGTAAGTTGTCATCTTAAAATATATAAATATTTATAAATATATAAATAAATATAAATATGAAAAATATATCTTAAAATTTTCAAATAGAACCTTGAGATGATACAAGTGAAGAATTCTTCTGATTAAGGAGGTCAAAAAGAGCCTTCTCCAGTTGCCTTCTTTTCGGAACTGGGAACTGAGTAAGTATGTTTACCTATAACATCAGGACTTATATGAAAACTTCGGAGATTGATGTGCTTAAAAGGGTATAACAAAGGATTTAAGAGCATGTATTTTTGTGGATGGAATGGATTTTCTTTGTCTACATGACCAAACTGAATTTTAGTAAAGAGAACTCCACACTTCGTGGGAAAATGAAGGCACTATCTCTTTGGAGCTGGTAAGAGTTTTTGTTAGTGAGTAGTGAGAAGAGAACAGTTTGATTGTTAGGTGTTTGACTGCTGGACTGACGAAAGAGTGAAGAAAGATGGAATTTTCCTAGGATTTTTTTTTACAACTCTTGCTTGAGATACACTTTTTGAGAGATCAGAAATTGCCAAACATGATGTGGGAGAATTTTTTAAAAAATCTGAAAAGGGAGGTCGCTGGATTTTAAGACAGAACTGTTCAGGGAAGTAATGCAAGGGGGGTAAAATGTGTGGCCAATCTGGAACTGATGGATACTGAAAATTGTATAGATATACAAATTCAAGTTTATTTTATGGAGGAATTAGTTTGTAAAACTGAGCAGAAGGTGGGGAGAAAGAGGAGTCTAATTTGGAAATGATGTCCAAGGGTTTTAAATTCAAATTTCAAATGATTCCAATTCTTATAACCAAAACATGGTTTGTCCAATGTAAAAACGACTTAATAAATTTTATTTGGAAGGGCAAGAAACCGAGAATATGCTATAAGCCAATGACAAATTTAAGGCGAAGAGGTAGCTTTGCAATCCCAGATCTAGATTTATATTATCATGCGGTATGTTTGACTTGGTTAAGGCCATGGATTTTACTTAATAACACAAAACTTTTGTCACTAGAGGGGCATGACCTACATTTTGGCTGGCATGCCTTTCTTCGGTATAATAAGGCAAGCGTCCAGAGATCTTTTTAAAATCATGTTATCCGTAAATCTTTATATAAGGTTTGGGATAAATACAAATGGGTATTCTATTCTGAGTTACTATCTTGGGTCTCTCCTTTAGGAGCCCTCTCTGTTAAAGAATTAAAGAAACATGGTGTTTGGTTAACTTGTAAAGACCTTTTAAAAAAATCAGGAGACTCTTACCAAGTTAAAGAAAGACAGCAACTGATCGAAGAAGGTATAGATATGTAATGGTTTCCTTATATGCATTAGTTAACACATTTAAAGGAGACCTTAAAGTTAGAGGCGTGGATTTGAAGATGACACGATTTAAGAATGTTTACTTAAGAGAGAAAAAGGATTGCTTTCTAAATTATATGTAACGCAATTTAGTATGTAGTGCAAACCTGGAAGAAGAGACTGTTAAAGATTATATGGTCCAATGGGCCAAAGATCTTAGACATAATATTTTATTGGAAGAATGGGAGAAGATCTGGAGAAATAATTTAACTTATACGAGGTCATATTATCTCCAAAAAATGTATTAAAAAAGATATATAGATGGCATATCTCACCAGGTAGAATAGCTAAAATGTACGAAGGTTCCAGTACATTTTGGAAGTGTAACAAACAGACTGGAACATTTTATCATCTATGGTGGAGATGCAATAAAGCCAAAAGATACTGGATGTAAATCAAATCCACAATGCAAAAGATTTTGAAGATAAAAATCAAACTGAAACTAGAATTCTGCCTGTTAGGCATGTTGAAATTGGAGAAAAAAGAAGGCGATCTTGAAAGACTGATTTGTCATATGGTTACAACAGCCAGGATAGTATTTGCTAGATATTGGAGAGTACCTGCTATTCCAACAGTAGAAGAGTGGATGGAGAAGTTGACAGATACAGATGAAATGGATAAACTTACTTACCCTCTGGTTGTTAAGCTAATTTTGTAGAGATTGGGTACCATTTAAAGATGTCTTGCAGACAAAGAATGGGATTGATAATGTATCTGGATTTGATTTTTAATTACTTTATACTTAAATTATTCTGTGACTTTTCATTGGAAGGAATCCCAAGGGGTTTGATACTTTGGGGATGATTTATATTGGAAGTGGTCCATAGGAAATGGAGAATATTTACAGAGCTTACATATTTAAACTCTCTGTTTTGTTTCTTACTTTCTAGAACTCTGTGGAGACCATATACTTTTCTCATATGTTCACATCTTTTTTAAGCTTAAATGGTGCAGTCAGGTTAAAGGGATTGAGATGAGATTTATTGGATCATATTTATATTACATTTATACTTAAACTATGTTATATTTATATTTAGTTTTCTCCCTTTTCAAATTCAGAAGAGATATGAATTGAAAACTTTTTTAATGTTAGTTGTGCTTTCATCAGGTGAGGAAATCTCTTTTTTTAATATAATTTTTTTATGTATATGCCAATTCATATATGTGTATGCAGTTATGTTTTCTTCTATGTATTTGTACCTGTATTTATTTGGCTTTGTATAATTGTTTAATCTTCTTTGGTGTGTTATCTTTTTTTCTTTCTATTATATCTTTAATAAATATATTTTTTTAAAAAGAGAGAAGGCTTTATATGATGAAATGTTATAGAACTATGGGAGTTTAAAAATAATGGAAATTATAGAATTATAAGAGAATTTATGACAGTTACGTTTAGTAAGGCTTGGTATTATGCAATTTGTTAGTAACTTGTTATTAAAAGTGAGAAAATGGAATGCTACTTATTACAAAGTAATATGATGTAATGACTTAGATGTTTGATAGAAGTATAGAAGATATTGATTGATATTTTAATGCTAGATAGGTCAGCCTTGGGAAGAAAGAAAATATCATTGGTTATTGAGTAATAATGTAACAGGAGATGGAAAGAAGGGAATTATTGGGTTTTTATTTAGAGAGCCTTGGATTGTTTTGAATGTTATATACTGGTGAAAGGAAGAATAGAAGTCATCTCTTTTTCATTCTTTAATCTTTTTCTTTTTTTTTTTTTGCATATTTTTAGAATTTTAATGCAGCAGAAAAATTTCAATAATAATAATGATGATGACAATAACAATAACAACTTCAGTGGAATAAAATTATTGCCCATTATTTTTACAGCCTTTTAGTCTAAGTCAAAACATACGGAACATAATCTTAATTCCATGATTTCTATACACCTGGTAGGGGTTGCTGTGTTATAAGTGAGGTTAGACAAACATGAATCATTCTGCTGCTGGTGGTGATGTATAATTTTCCATCCCGACCTAGATTCTACTCAGATCTTACAGGTATTCTAACAATTCCTGCTGACTCTCCATACTTCCACCATCAAGGCTTGAATACTCTTCCCCTGAGCCTCAATTCTTTTATATACTGTAGTACTTCTCTCCCCTACACCACCATTGGCTAAATAGGCCTGGGATCCAGATGCCTCTACTTACAGAATTGTCTTTCAGTCCAACCTCCTTAGGAGATGAGTTTGCCAGATTTCAGGGCCTGATCCTGAGTCTCCAGTTTTTGTGAGTCATCCGCAAGTGCAAGATGACGGTGCAAATTCACCAGTTGGGCAGGCTCAATTCCAGGCCAGTGGAAAGGGCTGCTTACAAATCTTCAGCTCAGCTGGTAGAGCAGCAGTTTGCTACACTTTGCAAGGCTTAATGGATCGGTTGCTGCAATGTTCAGACTCTCCAGAGGATCTATGTACAAGCACACCTCAGGGAACAAAAGGGCTGACAAAGAAGGTCTTTCTTTTACAAAGTCTTTTTCTGCCCACCCAGCCCCTCATCTTTTCCTCCTTCTAACTGGATTTTTTTTTAATAGCATTGAATTGAGAAAGTGGTGAAGAACTGGAGAAACACAGACTTTTAGTTGCTGGGTTTCAGCAGCATATCTGCAGTAAGCAGTACAATAAAGTATGAGCTGGGAAAGAATAAGATACTCTTCAGTTGATAGTACTCTAATTTTCTGCACCTGCTATCAACATGGAAAGTAACAGCAGCTGCCTCCAGAATCCCTTACTGAGCATGTGTGAATACCAAAACAGAGAATAGGGAGGAAGCAAATTAGCATGCCTCACAAAAAATAGTGCCAGAAGATGAAACTGCC
Organism: Iguana delicatissima; assembly: GCA_948472985.1. Classification (NCBI taxonomy): domain Eukaryota; kingdom Metazoa; phylum Chordata; class Lepidosauria; order Squamata; family Iguanidae; genus Iguana; species Iguana delicatissima. Next base: position 69,043 of record CAOKZL010002933.1, read on the forward strand.
AGGTTGGATGCCACTCAGTGAACTGCTGGGATACAGTGCAACTGGACTCAAGCTGAAAGGAGGTTCAGCTGTTGATGTGCTCAGAAGCGAAAGGAAAGTCTGAAGCTGCACAACACATAGGAACACGGAATGTGAGACGCATGAAACAGGGGAAGCTAGACGTAGTAAAACAAGAAATAGAACATGTAAACATTGTTGTACGTGGGGTGGGAATGCTGAAGTGAACAGGAATGGGTCATTTTGAAAGAAGAAATGGGATGGCAATTACAGTGAGGAGAGATATACAAAAACCAGTCAAAGGATACAGTGCCAAGTCTGAGCAAAACATGTCAATAAGACTTCAGGGGAAACCCATCAATATAACCATAATCTAAGCTTATGCCCAAACTACAGAGGCAGAAGAAGAAATGGAAAGATTCTATGCAGAAGTTTAGAAGGAAATTAACTACACACCAAAAACAGACTTCAAGTTAATCATAGACAATTGGAATGCAAAAGTAGGAAACAGAGCAGAATAAAAGATTGTAGGGAAATTTGGCTTAGGATCAAGAAATGAAGCAGGAGAACAACTGACTGAACTTTGTGAGGCCAACAGTTTGTTAACCATAAAAACATTGTTCAAGCAACCCCAGAACAAACTGCATACATGGACATCACCTGATGGCCAATATAGCAATTGAATAGATTACATAATCAGAAGCAGAAAATTGAGAAGCTTCATTCTCTCTGGAAAAAACAGGACCAAGAACAGATTGTGGCACAGTCCATGAATTACTAATAGTGAAATTTAGACTAAAGCTAAACAAGAAAACTAAGCCAACCATCATGCCAAAATACAACCTGAAGAACATCCCCATAGAATTTATGAATAATATATAAAAAAGAGATTTGTATATTACATTTAATTGACATGGAGCCAGAAGAACTCTGGATTGAAGCCAGGGACATTGCCAGAAAGAATGCAAAAAGACACTGTTTGCAGCCAAAGGAAAGAGAAGCCTCAATGGATAACAGATGAAAGTCATCAAGCAGTTACGGACAGATGAGAAGCAAAAGGAAAAGGTGACAGAAATAGAATCAGAACCCTGAATGCAACTGTTCAGCGGTGTGTGTGCAGGGACAAGGAGAACTGCTATAATAATCAATGGAGAGAAACAGAAGATGACAGCAAAAAAGGAAGAACGAGAGACCTCTTTCACAAGATCCGAGTAGTTGTGTAGGGATGGGGGGGCGATGGAGGCAATTCACCCCAGGCAGCAATGTTTTTTGGGGGCCAAACCCATAGCCACGCCCCTGCATGCCCTGGTCACGCCCTCGCATGCCCTGGTCACGCCCCCATGTACCACACCCACGCCTCGACACACAGTGGCTACACACCCTGCGCCGTAGCCCTGCCCCCCTCTTGCCCCCCTCCACGCGCTCCAAGCTCCGCCATTGGATCTGAGAAATCAAAGGGAAATTTAAACCAAGAATAGGGATGCTCTGTGACCAGCAGGGGAACATATTACATGACCAAGTACAAATAAAAAGATAAATAAATAAATAGATGATGGAAACAATACATGAGAGAACTATATAAAAGAGATGAAAAGATGACAGATTTATTCAAGGAAGGACCATATGAAGATGAACCTCCACTTGTAGAAAGTGAAAGTGAAGTGAAAGCTGCACTCAGAGCATTTGGGAGAAACAAATCACCAGGAACAAATAGCATACCAACAGAGCTGCTTCAGTCTACAGAGACAGCATCTACTCTAGTTCTAACAAAACCTGCCAACAAGTGTGGAAAACAAAGATTAGAAACAGAGTAGAAACACTCAATCTACATTCCAGTCCCCAAGAAAGGGAGCACCAGGGATTGCAGTAACCACAGGACCATTGCATTAATTTCCATTGCAAGAAAAGTCATGCTCAAAATTCCACAACAATGACTTCTACTATATATGGAGTGATAAATGCCAGATGTCAAACCTGGGTTCAGGAAAGGAAGAGGCACTAGGGATCATATTGCAAACATACATTGGGCAATGGAGTACAGAGAAGAATTTCAAAAGAAAATCAGCCTGTGAGTCATAGATTATAGCAAAGCCTTTGATTGTGTAGATCATGAAAAACTATGGATAGCTCTTAAGAAATAGGTAGGCCACAACATTTGATTGTCCTGATGTGTAACCTGTATGCAGGATGAGAGGCTACTGTTAGGACAGAATACGGAAAAAGGGAACGGTTTCCAGTTGGCAAGGGGGTCAGGCTTATGTATGATATGCTGAACAAATCATATGTAAAGAAGGATTAGGCATAGAATAAAAGGTTGAAAATAGGAGGAAGGAACATCAACAATTTAAGATATGCGGATGACAGCATACTGCCAGCAGAAACAGTAGAGATTTAGAATGATTACTGAAGGCAGAAAGCTCAAAGGCAGGTTTACCTTTGAACATTAGGAAAACAAAAATCATGACCACAGATGATTTACATAATCTTAAAGTAAACAATGAAAACATTGAAATAGTTCAAGATTTTCCATACCTTATTCCAGTCATTCATCAGAATAGAGACTGCAGTCAAGAAATCAGAAGAAGACAAGGACCATTTCCACACTACTCTGTTATAGTGCTCTTATTCCACTTTCAGTGTCCTATGGAATCCTAGGGTTTGCAGTTTAGGGGCATTTAGACTTCTCAGCCAGAGAGCTCTTGGGCCTCAGGAAACTACAAACCCCAGAATCCCACAGGATGTTGAATTGGAATAATTGCACTATAATAGTGTAGTGCAGAAATGGCCAAGGACTTGGAAGGGCAGCTATTAAGGAACTAGACAAGATCTTGAAGATACATAATTGAATACTACAGTTAGGATTCTCCAGGCCGTCATTTTTCCAGTTTGGCTGGAAAGCTGGTTAGTGAAGAATGTTGATAGAAAGAAAATCAAGTAATTCAAAATGTGGTTCTAGAGAAGAGGTCTGTGGATACCCCAGACTGCTAAAACACAAATGAATAGATCCTGAAAGAAATCAAGCCTGAATTGTCCCTAGAAGCCAAGATGGCTAAACTGAGGCTGTCATACTTTGGGCATATAATGAGAAGATATGACTCACTGGAAAAGACCATAAGCTTGAAAGGCAGAAGGCAGCAGGAAAAGAGGAATACCCCCATTATAGATGGGTGGAATCAATCAAGGAAAGACCTGAACAGGGCTGCTGATGACAGAGTGACTTTTAGGTCTCTCATACAGGGGGTTGCCATGAGTCAAAGTTGGCTTGATGGCAGTTAACAACAAGCCAGCTACCCCCAGTTTGTTTAAAAAAACCCCAAAACCATAATGGTATAAGTTTGGCCACCAAAATGAAAATCATAACAAAAGCAAAGGCTGGTGAAAGAAAATACAATTTCTGGATGCACTTTAGAATAATCTTTCTTATGGCCTGTAGAAAGCCCAAAGCATTTTTGTCTGCTTCTGCAAGGCAAACCTGACCAGATTGTTTCATTTTCCATGTGAATACTATTAGTTTTGAATTAAAAAAAATTGGTGAAATGTGTTGAACTCCCCTTCTTTTTTGTAGTATAGGGATCCCACCCCTATTTTTCCATGTTATTTTTACCTCTGGTACCAAATTTTCTGTTAAGGAAGTTATGTCCAGGAACACATTTACTTTCTTAACTAAGGGGTGTGTGTGTGTGTGTGTGTACCTTTAAGTCACATATCAACTTATGGTGACTCCATGATTTTTTCTTAGGGTTTTCTTAGGCAAGGGATACTCAACTCAGAGGTAGTTTTGCCAGTCCCCTTCCTCTGAAATATAGTCTAGAGCAGCTGATATTCATTGGTGGCCTCCCATCCAAGTACTAATCAGGGTTGACCCTGCTCAGCGTCCAGGATCAGATGGGATTTGGTGTCTTTAAGCTAAGGTGTTTAGGACTCTTAAGTAAGGTATCCCTGTATGCATGTGTTTAATTAGTTAGCATCTTCCTCCCTTCCCAGTTGTTGTGGTGCCAGGGTTCATCCTCCATTCTGCTTTGCATCCAGCTTCTAGCTAGAAGCATGTAGGCAAAATTAAATGTTCGTAATCCAGTGTGGTGTAGTGATTTGAGCATTGGACTGTGACTGTAGAGACCAGATTCAGTTCCCTGCTTGGCCGTGGAAACCCACTGGGTGCCCTTGGGTGCATCACACACATTCAGGTCCAGAAAACCTCATGATAGGTTCACCGTAGGGACACAATAACAATAAAAACAATCCCCTTTCCTTGAGTAAATTAGGGAGAATAGTCTCCTCATGTCATTAGGGGACAGCCCCTTTAAATTAAGATTTCTATCTTAATTTCCAATCAGGAAAATCTACGCGTGTGTGTTTGAAAACAAGCTGTGAGCAACTCTGGTTGGTACTTAATGCATAAGGCTTAATGATATCACCAGAAGCTGTCCCTAAGTCTCAGGTTTTAACCCAGAAATCTCAGTGCCTGGGATGATCCTGAACTAGCAACGCTACTAAAAGATGGGAAGACATACTGATAGACCAGGTGAAAAAAGTATTAGCCCAGATCTTGCCTATTTTTGCTACCATCCTTCCATTACAGTGAGGCAGGACAGTGCAAGGAACATCACACAGATTTCTTAAAATGCAAAATGAATATGCAGTGCCACCCTCAGTTCAGATAAAGCATTGGAACTGGCTGCTATTATTCTTTTAGCTCTTAAAGCAGTATGTTCACATTAAATTTGCTTGGGGAGTAGATGATGTTCCTCCAGTGAGGAATATGTGGTAAGCTAAATGTGTATTGTTATTGTTGTATGTCTTCAAGTCATTTTTTACTTATGAAGCTTTCATGGCAAGAATTATTAAGGGGGGGGGTTTGCTTTTGCCTCCCTCTGAAGCTGAGAGAATGTGACTTGCCTAAGGTCACCTAGTGGGTTTCCATGGCTGAGTGGGATTTGACCCCAGTCTTCAGACTCGTGGTCCTTTGCCACTACAATATGCTGGCTCTGTCCACATATCCTTGTGAGATTAGGAATAATAACTTGGAGAGTTTTAGAGGGGGATTAAACAAATCAGTGAACATAAGGCTAGTGATAGCTGCTGGTCACAATGTCTGTATGTTGCCTCTGTTATCTGAGGCAGTATGCCATGAATGGAAGAGTATTCATGTCCTTTTTGCAGGCCTTTTACAGGTAACTGGTTGCCCAATGTGGGAACAGAATCCTGGACGAGATATGGGCTTCTGGTCTGATTCAATCGGAGCTTGTCTTATGTTCGTTATGTATAAAGTTAGGCTCTACAGGGAGCCAAATGGCCCACTGAGGCTGATCTGCCTGTTCCCCCAATGCCTACTCCAGATAGGGTTGCCAGAGAGAAAACTGGAAATAGCTCCTGTGTTACCACGGCAAACTGGTCTACTCTTTAGTGAACTAAAGATATCATTTTGATATCATAATTCGGCCCTTTTTCCTGCCACCAGCTAAGTGTTTGTAAGGCTCCGTCGAACAAGCGCGATGCTAGGCATGAGTGATAGTTGTAAAATACCAGATATAGCCAGTTCTGCTTCAGGGGGAAGCCACCCTACACAAACACCTTGATTGCAAGACAAAGAGTACTCTTTGCCTGTGAAAACACCCTGGCAAGCCAGGCACTTAACGGCCGAGCTAGCCGCATCTACGTCTCAGCTATACTATTGTCAATTCGGTTCATAACTCAATCATGCAACTTCTGACCTTTCGGAGCCTTTGTCTCCAGACCAAAACGTATTGTTCTCCTGTAAAGACCAGTCTAGCCTGCGGTCGTTCTTTCCCTATAAAAGATGCCCCGTTCTTAGAGCTCTTCAGAACTCTCGCTGGACTTTGCTGAAATCACTTAAACCCTTGCTGAATCACTGAAACTGTCCGGAACTCTCGCCGGATCATCTTGCTGCCGCTTGGTTCAGCAGATTCCCCTCAGTCTCCACATCGGGTTTCCTTCCTTCTCTCCAATTGGTGTCTCCAGGACTTCGGACAGGTGGCGTATTGCTTATTTCTCCAAACTTTCTTTCTTTCTAGCTAGGTGTGCTTGTGTTTTTATTATTCTGCTTAATAAAACTGTTAATATTTTAAACTGCTTGGCTCCTCACTGACCTGAACCGGTATACATAGGATAAAAGATCTCGCTGCATTGCCCTGCCTCTCGTTAGCCAAGAGAGTGCTCCATCTAATTTCCCCCATTTTACTTGTTGTTGGTTGTTTATTTGGGTGCCCCTCCCAGGACCCCCAGTTTACAGGGTAACACCTGTGTTTTTAATGGATGCGCAGAAGAGGGAATTTCAGCTGGATCATGTGACAAACAACACTTGCTGGAATTCCCTCTTCTGCACAACCATTAAAAATACAGTTACTGGATCATGTGACAAACAACACTTGCTGGAATTCCCTCTTCTGCACAACCATTAAAAATACAGTAACTCGTGTAGTTGTCTGGGAAACCTTGTATTCTCCTCAAAGTTGCCAACATTAATCTTATGGGGTTTATGTATAAAGAAAGGGACAATACTCACCTCTTCCTTGGCTCTCTCTTCTTTGAGAGAGACAGCTTCATGGTTCTTGTGCTCCTCCCGGATGCAGATTTGGCAAATGAATTTGCCTTCCATTTTGCAGAACAGCTCCAGCAGCTTGCGATGCTTCAGGCATATGTTGGCCTTCAGGTCACTTAGGGGCTCTATCAGCTGGTGATTCTTGAAGGTCTTGTCTTCGTAATGGGACCGGATGTGGTTATCACACAAGGCTGCCATGCATTGCAGGCAAGACTTGACAGCCTTGAGCTTCCTGGGAGAGCAGAAGTCACATGGAACATCCCTGGAACCTGCTAGCTTCCTTGACCCCTGAGCCTCCTCTCGAACAAACTTCATGGCAATTTCTCCCAGAGTTATGTTCTTGCGGAGCTGAGGTCTTGAACTGAAGGGCTCACGACACTGGGGGCAGTATGGGCATTCTCCAATTAGGACTTGGTGGTCCCAGTAATCTTGCAAACAATCCATGCAGAAGTTGTGCCCGCAGGCTGTGGTAACAGGGTTTCTGAACACCTCAAGACATATTGGACATACAATATTGTCTTTCAGGAAAATAAAACCTGTCTTCTTCATTGTCACAGGAAACATTTTGGGAGGAGCTGGGACACAGCCAATACGTGTAGGCTCAACAAGTTCTGGGAAGTATGAAATGTTGGGATGCAGCCTGCTTTTTAAGGAAAAAAAACTTAGTTTGTTAATGTTATTAGCACATTGACTAGACATGCAGTTAACTGGATTAATACTTTGGGAGAAAAGTAATGCTGTATCTGGTTTTTTAAAAGTATGATACATGCATATGTTGGAAAATGCAACTCGTATTTGCCGGTATATAAGACACACCCATGTATAAGACACACCCCATTTATATATTGGCAAATACTATTTGCTGGCGTATAAGATACACCAGTGTATAAGATGTACCTCATTTTCAAACAGTATTTTTTGGGGGAAAAAGTGAGTCTTTCATGCCAACTAATACAGTGAGAGTAGAAGCCATAGGTCTTCCATGATCATGCCTGCCCTCCGCAGTTTGTGTATTTCTATGAAAAACAACTATATTTAACCCATGTACTGGTACTCCAGCCAAAGCTTCTTACTCAGTTCAGACAACCAACTATTGCAATCCAACTGTTAGAAGATGCAGGTTTAATCATCCTTTATTCACTTCACACTTAATTACACTCTACCGAAAATAAAAGACAGTCTAAAAAATTGGTATGAGCTTTATATGGATTTTAAAGCCACAAGACACTGCTAGATATAATCTGGAATGGGCGCGTTTTAAAAATGCTCAAATCATCTGCTTGGAATAAATTATGCAGAAGCTTAGTTTGTTAATTTAGTTGAATGCCACTAACCATTTTTGGCAAAAATCTATAGTGCCATGGAAACCCAGTGGGTGACCTTGGGCAGGTTGTACTCTCTCAGCCAAAAAGGCAGGTAATGGCTGACTTCTGTATAAAACCCGCCTACAAGGTTTAATCAGTGTGTTTGAAGACACATAAAAACAATTGATGCTATCAGAAGCCATTGCTCCCCTGTATCTTTCTCCCCAGCAATACAGACCAGAAATTTTCAAGTTGTGTTTCTCTTGGCTCGAAACAGCAGCTCCTATTGAATTCTTGCCACTTGATAGTCTCCCATGAGATCTGGATTTGCTAGGTGACATCACAGTTCAAACTACAAAGGGGGGGGAGTTAAACACTCTGGTTATGATGTCATTGCCAGGCAGACCCAAGTAAAACATTCAAGATTATGCTGTAGTGGCTGTGCAAGGAGGTAGCTGACCACCGGCACTTCTAAGAAGTAATAGGGAGTGGAACTGAGAAGACCACACGGACTATAAGCCAGCAAAATCTATATTTTTGCCCATCCTTTTAATTTGGTGCAGATGAATTGGGCTTTAGAGGCAGACACAAATGCAGTGCTACTTTTGAAGTATCTGATGAACGCATAAAATACAGCAAACACTGGGAAAACCAGATTATCATTTTGCATCAAGACGCCTCTATAGAAGCTCAAACATTTGGATTGTTTCATGACTGATTTGGTCCTGCATCTACTGCTTTGGTACCTTAGATATCTATTTATTCTTGGTATGATTAGAACTCTTATTCCTACAAGGTAGCTAGGTTTTGTGTGTGTATGTGTGAGTAAGAAACAGATTACCTGCCCAGCTATCAACGGCAGCAGAAGCAGGAAATACTTCCCTGGCTCTTAGTAGCATACATTTTGGTATGCTAGTAAATAGGTAAAATACTAGTACAACATTTTTATTTTACCTATTTACTAGCATAATGAAATCTATGCTTCCTAAGAGCAGGGAGGTATTTTCTCCTTGTGCTGTGGTGTGATAGCTGAGCAGGTAATCTATTTCTTTCAAAATAGTACTTTTACAGAGAGCCAGCGTGGTATAGTGGCTTGAGCACTGAACTGCAACCCTGGAGACCAGAGTTTGATTCCCACTTGGCCATGGAAGCCTACTGTCTGACCTTGGGCATGTCACACACTCTCAACCCCAGAAAACCCCATGATAGGTTTGCCTTAAGGTCCTCCATAAGTTGGAAACAATTTGAAGGCACAGAACAAGTATTATAACACGCTGATCTACGAATAGAAGCATGTAGTGGTGCTGGGTAGATGTGTGCATCCCACAGAATATATGCTTACAATTTTAAAGTAAATGAATTAAGTGCCACAAGCTACATAGGTTGATAGGGACCTATATGATGGCATCATCTAATTCACATGTGTCCTTAGTGATGCTCTTTGTTTTCAGAATTAAAATGGAAGCAATGTTGCTCACTGCATGAGACTATCTGTGTTTTTGGAACTATCAGAGAGACATTTTGATAAATATTTACTTCTTTAATGTCTGTGGTCCAGATTTCCTTCTGACAGTAGGCTACAGGAAATGGTGACCCCAACTTATTTTGCCTACAAAACTACAGGATTATAGCTGTACTACAGTACTGGAAGTATAATATCAGAAGAGATGATTCCAACATATTTTATCCATGATGGGATTGTTTTACCCATGATGATTTATCAGCTTTTTGTCATCTTAGTTTTCAACATGTCAGCTAGCTAGACAATGTAAACAATTGACCTGCATTGAGTAACTACACAGTGTTAGTCAATTGGCTTGTCAGGTAACTAGATAGTGTAAACTAATATAAATAATCAATACACAGCTTTATTCAGATCTTTACATGTCTTTATTTATATCCTGGCTTTTCTCCAGAAGTAGGACTGAAGGCAGCTCAATGATGCTTTCTCTCACAATTCCTGTTGTTTTTCTATTCTTCTGAAGCACTGTACTTTTGTTTTGTTCCAACATTTTGGCAAAGTTTAAGAAGTAGTAAGCTTTCTAAAGAAATCTGGCATCAGAAGTCATTGTTCTCTCCTCAACAAACATCTGCTTTAAGGAGGGCCTTCTTGGTGGCTGCTCCCAAGCTCTGAGGACTCCCTTCCCCAAAAAGTTGACTCAAAGCCATTTTCACACTAGGTGTTGAAAGTGGAATAATAGCACTGTAACACTCTAGTGCGGAAATGGTCAAACTCTCCACGGTGTCCTTCCAGCAGGCAAAACTTTTTTGTTTTGTTTTGTCCTTTGAGTCCTTTGTCCTTTAAGAACTGATTGCTCATGGGGAAAGGGTTTTTAATAATTCACTGTATTGTCTGTATTTTTTTAAAATGGGTATACTTTTAAAATACTTTTAATTCTATTGAAAATATAATCGTATTTTAAATTTTGTTTACTTTTGTGAGGTCAATCTATATGTGTTTTAAATTCTGTAAGCTGCCTTACATCTCAGGACTGGGAGAAAGGCAAGATATATGTGAACAATAATAATTAAAATAATCAGAAAAGGGTTGCTATCTACTGTTGTGGAGAAAAGTGGTACAAAAGGTATACCACATTTTTTTTTGCCCGCTGTTAAATTGCCAGGCACAAAAAACCAATTCAGATGCTCAAGTCATGTCAGAATCTTTATTGGAAAAAAAAAATCACAGCATCTCCATTATTATTCAAACACATTTAATAAACAAAGAGAAACAGTAGCAAAGGGCACTGACATGTGACAAACTGTACAAAACCTCCAGGTTTGCAGGCAAAACCTGAGGGTGAGGAGCCCACGGCCCAGCTGCAGAAGTCCGAGGAGCCACCCCTCCCACTTGCGGGTACCCCCTCCCCTCGGACCACTCAGTCACCCCTGAGAAAAATTGATTAAAAATGTTCAGAAACAAAGACACTTTTAAGAGAAGGTTAGCTCCAACCTTGCTGTAACGGAACAACTGGCCACTGGGAAACTGGACCTGCTACTGGTCCCCAGAGGCTAGCGAATGACTTAAAGAAAACCTCAAGAGATGCAAATCACTCAGATGAATACCCATCCTACCATTTGCTTCTCTTTTCATTTACTGTCTTCCACAGGGGAAACTGAAACTTTAATTTTTTTCCAGCTTTAACTTAGGAGAGAAAGTGTTGATTGAGTCAAGGCAAATGGAAGGAAAAGCCCTGTTGCTATAAAGGCAGAGATTCAACTGATGCAAGACATGGAAGCCAGTTCTTGAGATTAACAGGGCCTGAAGATGCATCTCAAGATGCGGAAAAGAATACCACAGGTAGATGAGCTGGAATGGAAAGAATTTCATAGCTGGATTTCAAGCCCTTATGCTAGGAAAGCCAACAGCTTTCCTAATCCCTAATACTGTTTCTATCTCCAGCTATACAGCTCACCACTCCAGGGAGGGTCTCAACAAGCTTAATTACTTCAATTGAGAGTACTTAACATGGGAAGGGAAGGAGAAGGCAGTTGTGTTCCAGTAAAGGACTAAACCCACTGAATACTTCTCACTAGCTGTCAGCAGCAAGTGGAGTTTACACAATAGGATTGCCCCATTTATCAGGTGGAGACACTTTTTTTTTCAGTTTAGTTCCAACTTTGCTGTTAACCAAACAGTCTCCAACCCCGCCAATTAGAGCTCATTTCACACCCTGATTTTCTTAATTTTAAATGGAGCTGTTCCCAATGGCACAATATGGGCAAAAGAAAGCATATTTTTATCCAGTCTGCTATTCTTACATCAGGCACTCCTCTAATGGGGCTTCCCCATGCATGGTGTTTTTGGTGACCAAAAATAAAGAAATGAGGTATTCAGTTTGGTTAACTAAAGCTACACAGTAAAGTCTCCTTCCAAGCAAACCTAACACTGCTACGTGCCCAGCAAGGCAGGGAATGAGTTGGGTTAGGCCATGTTGGAAATGGCAGCTATTCTTGGCATTATCAGCCTGTTTTCTTTCACCTACTCCACGCCACCAACAAGTCACCCTCTCTTCTTCCCCTAGAAGGAGAGATTAGGAGGGCATACATGAATGCCATAAGTTGGTGGTTCTTTTATTTCGTCACAGCACACACACACACCTGGTTATTTCGCAGTTGTGCACATACACTAACAACATCTGAACGTACAAGATACTCAAGAAGTTTATGTACACATCACAGTGTTAGTTAAATCCAGCCAAGACATATAGTCTAACCATGCCAATAGCAACACGTTAAAACAGGAAGGGTGGAGCAGGACAAGAATGTTGGGTTAATTTAACACACTATGGAGCCAGTTGAATTTCAACAGCTAGTTAACTGACTTCAAGACCTTTGGTACAGTCTGTTTTTACACAGACTGAACTAGTGTATGTTATTCCAATCTTAATCAACCAAAAGTTCACTGGAGGTTATGCTGGCAGAACTGGTGAGGATGCTCTACGAAAAATGCACAGAAACGCTGAAGGAAAATGGAGGATGCAGGGAAAGGGGGAAACTGATGCCAAACTTCATTAAATTCCTTTGCTTTGCCCACAGCGAATGTCTTCTATGCCCACCGTAACACTTTACACATTGTCCTTCCCAGCCCTCACCCTCAATGTTGATTACGGAAGAAACAGAATGGGAAGCCTCATTTAACCACAGCATAAAACATGAAAAAGACATAGAGTGAAATCCCCTAATGGGAAATCCCAAATACACCAATTGCAATAAAGGGATCCTCTTCTGATTGCAGGCTAATATGGGAGCTTTGATTATTGCCTGGGGAAAAGACCAAAGCATTTCAGTTTCTCTGAAACTTTGGTTCAGTATATTTGGGGCTTAACTCAAAGGCCCAGAAGCCAAAGATGACTGACAAGGAACAAAGCCAAGATGTGGAAGGGAGGTATCATGCAGCAAACGCTTAAGGGATTCCATTTACCAACAACTAGGAGAGGACATTTCACTGACCAGGGATGGCACAAATTCACTGACAAGATCAGCGAGTCCCATTTGGCTAAGATTAGAATTCAAGAGAGGCACAACATTTTCACGTCCATTCAAGGCATTCCAAAGGGAAAAAAAGTTTACAGAAGTTCACACACCACTCTGGACAAGAAACATCACAACAGTTTGGCAACTTTCATCACCACCCTTCCCTTCCCCTCCCCACCCCCCTCCCCAACCTGTGCAATGCCCCTAAATTATTTGGGTAAGGTGATACAATAAGGGAGGTGGGAGATGCAAGCACAGAATCACCATGTGTAAATAAGGGACTCTGTCCCAGGATGTATTGGATAAGAGTTGTAAAAGCCTACCAAAATGACTAGAATACAAAAGAAAACCTGCTTCAGTGCAGGACAGCAAGAGAACAAGGGGATCATTTCATGCTGTTGAAGACAAGACAAGGCAAAGCTGAACTTGGCAGGAACAAATCCTCCAGATCAAAGAGTAACTTTAGATTAAGCCAAAGGACTAGATTTCAAGCTCTGGCACTAGAAAGAGGACACAAGTCCCATCCCTATCCTCTTCTGACACTGAGAAAATGAGACAATACAACTGAATCCAAAACTTGGGGTAACCAGACATTGTAAGATGCATGAAGAGTGATGACCATACCACAACGTTAGAGATGCCTACAGTTGATATTCTTAGTGTTATCAGAAGAAAAACCCTTCAGCCAAGGCCCCAGGTGCACATAATAGCTCCCCCCAATACTTTTAAGTTCCCTAACACACGGGTATCTTAGCCTGTAATAAAACCAAAACAAAAATGGAAAAGTGTTAAATGGGAGAAGGGAATGTTTTTGCTTCAAACTTTCTGTTCCAAATCCGTTTTCATCAGATCTGGATGAATCTACCTGGGACAAACTCCCTAACTGAAACATTAAATGGCACTGCTTTACCAAACACCTATCATCAGTCCATGCCTGGGATAACTTAAAGGGCCCAAGAATCTGGGCAGCCCTCACACAAAAGGCTCTAAAGAGCTCTCCCTCCCCAAATAAAATTAAACAAAAATGTTAAATCCACACTATTGCCAAGACAGAAAGAGAAAGAAATAGTGGGGCAAAGGGGCTATCCGGCTGGAGGATTCTCTTCTTTCCTCTTTGCTTGCTGTTAACTTGGGTGGGACGAGCCTTTGTATTTTACCAGGACTGATTCTCCATTGGCAGGACAGGCTCAGCTTTGCTTTGTGTTAGTTTGATTACTGTACAAAAGCAAGGTTGGACTGCAGGAGAAATGCTCTGCCCAGCTAGGTTGCCCTTTTGACATCTGGGAATTTTAAAGTAGATGCTAGGACTACATCCGTGATCCTCGCTCCTGAAGAATCTGGGAAAAGAGAAACAGGAATTTAACAGTTAGCTGGTAACCATGGGAAACTGACTGTGTAAAAGAACCCCATAATTAGGTTATATATTACAAGTTAAGTCTCACTTATCTGGAAATCCAAACTGTGGAAACCTACAATAACTAAAATGTTTTGCTACCAGCTGCCTGTTTCTGCCTTTGAGTGGTAGTGGCAATATTCCTGCTTTTTTGTCTCTCAGAACCTCAGTCTCTTTCCAGCCTTGCATCTCATACACAACACAAATAGCAAACAAATGAGATATGAGGCTGGGGAAAGACAAAAGGCTGGAGAGAGAAACAAGGATCTGTGAAACGCTGGGGATCAACTCTGTTGGTTGGTTCAAAGTGGTGGTCACAGTGCTTCTGCTTGTTCATTTGCAAGCTCCCTGGAGATCTCTTGTACAGTACTATGTTTTATTTATATGAAATACAAATATACAGGTATTTCAAAATCTGAAATCTGAACTACTTCTGTATCAGAAATGGTTCATATACATTTCGCATAAGGCACAGGCAACCTGTATTGTCAAACTCAGAAGAGGAGAAATAGGGCATGCCAAAATACATGATCTCTGATATCTACAAGGAACATTTCTGCTGCACTTTGGCAACTGTCTGTAATGTCACAGCTTGTCTATGTAAACATCTTGGTCTTTCCTGTTTTCTACATATTCAGTACAACCTTTCCCTGGAATTTCTCTTGTATGCCCTGTAACTTCTCAGATTCAAGCATCAGTATTACATTTAAGAACAGAGACTATTGCAAAAATATTGTCACAATTACTTACGGGATCACTACTAACAACTCTATGCAAGGATCATTACATCCACATTAAAACAGGGAGATATGTTCTTTTTTTCCAAATTCACAAGCATGGCACTACCAGACAGGAAATTGGCTTTCTTGAACTTAAGGCTTCAGTTCTACACATACTTGCCTACAAACAAGCCTGGCTGAACTCAGTGGGATAAATTTCTCAGTAGGCATATACAGAATTGAATTATAAACATTTAAAACCTGAGATGCTCTCAGAAATATCAAGGAAAATGTAACAGTGAAAAATAAAAATGGGAACCCCTTCTAGAGTTGTCCATTTGAGGAACATATTGCAGAGAACTCAAAAGAGTTTCCTTTTGAAATATTTTGCAAGACTGATGATTGATGCACTAAGAAATATCAGCTGTGATCACTGGATTTTCTCATAGCAGTGCACTGCAATTAGTATACACTGTAATATCCTTTGTCAAAACTCAAATGATCAGAAACCACATACTTCACATTACTGAAAGGAAACTGCATTTTATTTTATTCCATTTCACATTAAAATGATTAATGTAATGCTGAAGGATAGATTTCTCACCTTTGCTTTCTCACTAGGCTCTATGACGATGCCATTGGTAGAGTTATTGAGCTCTCTGGATACAACACAGAGAAATTCTGCTTGGTCTTCATTTCCATAGTTATAAGCAAGATCCAATACTGATTAGCTGATGGAAGAGTAAATGGAGAAAATGCAATTATTAAAAGCAGCAGTATGTGATAAACATTATAGGATCAAAATAAAAAGTCATCTGTCCTAGTATCTGGTCTCCAACAAAGGTCAGTTACAGACCTTCAGGGGCTCTCTGAAATATACAAAAACACACACACATGCACACGCACTACAGTCTGAAATAATACTTCCAGTTTATTAAGAGAAAAGAAACATATTAACCACATTGCACAAAACATTCTGAGATCTAACAGTCTAAATAGGAAGAGTCTTGGCCAAAATCAATTTTTCAACACCACAGGAAGCTCAGCTTTATTACAATGTGGTAACCACACTGGCTGGACCACATTTCCACAAAATGTAGTGGGACAACTTTTCCCCCAACTTAGAACTAACAGCAAGTGTGTTAACCAAAGAACTATCATATATTCGCAGCATTTGACAGATAAGCCCTCCCACCCCACTGTTACATCTGCAGTGAATAATAAAACCAGTGGATGGAGCACAATGGAGGGAAATACGAAGCATCCAAATGAAATGAAAATATCTTTTCATTGGTGACATTTCTTTCAGCAGAAACTATTCTGCTACCAGGACAAAAAAATTACCCCACAATACCATCAATGATAAGTGTTCTTACAGATATATAAAAAACAGCCTTTTTCTTTCAGGTTTTATGTCCATTTCCTAATTCAAGAAGTGGGAGGATTCACAACAGGGTTTTTCCCCCACTGGTGATAACAGGGGTAATATTTTTAAGACACAGAAACTACATTGGTGATTGACTGATTAAAAAAAGAGGTCTGTCAATTGCTCAAAAGAAATATTTGCTAACAGTTTTATCTTGGATGGACAGTTCTCCCTACACAGTTGTGGGTCTCACTTTTGCAAATTGCACAGAGGGTGATCACCCCCTTCCCTGAGCTCCTTCCGCTGCCGCCGCGTCTGCAAGCATGCCCTCACTGGGCGGTAAAACGTTTGGGGTGGGTGATCGCCCCTTCCCTGCGCTCCTTCCGCTGCCGCTGCCCCTGTGGACATGCCCTGGGCAGGAGACAGAAGGTGCGGGGTGGGCAATCACCTGTTCCCCGCCCTCCTTCTGCTGCTGCCAGTGGCACAGGTGTGCTCTGGGCAGGTGACAGAAGGTGCAGGTGGGGAGGCACAGGAGAGAGCCAGTGGGGAAAGAGCTCTTTCTCCAATTGACTCTCTCCTGCACCCCCTCATGCAATCGCGGGGGTGGGAGCAAGGAGAAAGGCAAGCAGGAAAGTTCTTTCCCTGCTTGGCTCTCTCTTGTGACCCTCCCCACTCATGCAATCAGGATCCCGCGGGTGGGGGAAGGGAGAAAGGCAAGTGAGGAAGCTCTTTCCTCACTTGGCTTTCTCCTGCACTCCCCCCCCGTGATCAGATGGGGAGAAAAGCAAGCAGGGAAGTTCTTTCCTCACTTGGCTCTCTCCTGCGCACCCCCAAGGGTGGGAGAGAGGAGAAAGGCAAGCAGGGAAGTTCTTTCCTTGCTTGGCTCTTTCCTGCCCCAATCCCCCTCACGTGATTGCGATGGTGGGAGAGAGGAGAAATCCAAGCAGGGAAATACTTTCCCTGCTTGGCTCTCTCCTGTGACCCTCCTCACTCACGCAACTGTGATCCCGTGGGTGGGGGCAAGGAGAAAGCCAAGCTGGGAAGCCCTTTCCCCACTTGACTCTCTCCTGCTCCCCAGTGGCGCATCTAGGGCACCCACAGTTATTCACAGTTTTTTCCTTTTGTGGGGGTTCTGTTTCCTTATCCCCTGAGAAAGTGAAGGGCCAACTGTATATTCTGCTTCTTTAGCCATTGTATCACTGTTATATTTTAAAATGGTGGTTCTTAACCTGGGGTCTAGGGACCTCTGGGGGGCTGTGGAACCCTCGAAGTGGGTCAACAAAGCCCTGGCACTAGACACACACAGTAGCAGTAGCAACAGGGACATAACAGTGGGGAGGGGCCGTGGGTGCTGAAACTGCTCCCTTGCTTTTAAATAAGGGAGCAGTTTGGGTGTGCATGCAGGTATTCCTGCCACTACCTCCCTGAAGAAAGGGACACAGCAGCAGGCATGTGTGCACACCCAAACTATAACTCTGAAGACCAGGATTTGAATCCCCAGTTGACCATGGAAACCCACTGAGTTACCTCCAGCAAATCACACTCTCTAAGCCTCAAAGAAAGGCAAATCTTGCCAAGAAAACCCTCATAACAGGTTTGCTTTAGGGTTGCCAAAGATCAGTTTCAAAGGGGAGAGATAGGATGGCTAGAAAGAACCTCCTGCTGTCAGTGGCACTTTGTTGTTGTGTACCTTCGAGTCACTTCAGACTTATAGCAACCCTAAAGTGCACCTATCACAGAGTTTTTTTGGCAAGATTTATTCAAACAGGGTTTGCCTTTGCTTTTCTCTGAGGTTGAGAGAATATGACTTTCCCAAGGTCACCCAGTGTCTGAGTGGGGATCTGAATCATAATCTCCAGAAGCCATAAATCAATCCATCAATCGATCAATCAGAATATCTGAATATTTAACTCTAAATTTAAATATTTAAATTTTGAGTTAAGTCTGGGGGACTTGAAGTAGCTCCTCAATAAAGAAAAGGTTAAGAGCCACTGTTTTAAAACATTACACTTTTAATAGATTGTATGCTGCCTAGCAGGTAGATTAAAAGAGGTTTAAATAAGATTAATTAACAGACAAATAAAATTAAATGAGGTCAGGTCTCAGAATCACAAGATGATCAGCATCTGTTAGGGGAACTGGAAGCCAGACCTCTCCCCAGGGACAAGAAGGCTGGGTACAGTTTACGTTTTATTAGAAATCCCATATTTTCTGGGTTCTAAAAAGGCAGCAAGGAATATACAGAATACGTTTATGATGAACTTAAAGTCCCTTTCCTGTCAAGAAAAATAATAAGGGTGACAGATAAGTCATGACAGGTGCCCAATCTGTACCCATCTTCTCAATATAGAAATAATTACTGTCATGGGATACCTGTTCAAATTTCCATCCATCGGACATAGTGGACACCATCTGAGTGAGCTCTTCCTCTTGGCACTGCAGGACTCTGTATACGTGCTTGACAGGTCCCTGAAATCCAAAGCAAACACCAATCAACAAACCAGAAATTTGAATTTTGACTTTGCTAAGTATGACTCCTTGCTAAAAAGGGGAATGCATCTATGGCTTAGCTGCAAGAAAATTAATGTAAACTCACGAAGTGTCTGTTGATTTCTGGGAAAACATACCTCTAAAAAAAAGTATAAATGAGCACTTCTAGCCACCCCTGATCATCAAACAGATGAATGCATATGGCAGGATTTTTCTGGAAACAGAAAAACCAGTAACAGCCCAGAGAGGTAATGTGGCTAGAGCTTGGATGATAGGCCACAAGATTGTACAGGCATACTGCATCTAATAGCAGTATTTGCTGAGACTCCAGAAAGGCATCTAGGTGGCTCAAATGAACTAAAACATACATGGAACCAATGAGAAAGGCAGAGAAGGGATCTAGCTTGTCTTTCTTCCTAGCATTCCAAGTTTGAACAGCACGTCTGGTCATCAAAGTTCGGCACCCAGCATGTATCCTACTGCCTTCTGTTTAACGTGAGCACTGCCCAGAGAAAGTGAAGGATACTTAGTTTCTGATGAAATAACAAGGAAAGCTCTCTAGGTCTTTTGGTTTCAAACCTTTTCCCTTGGAAAACAAGCAACATTTTTTGAAACATGTGCATGTTCCACCTATCAACCCCAGTGCTGTGAGAAATTTTCAACCTTCCTTCACTTTGAAATAAAATGGAAGAATAATTAACTTTGCTCCCATAAAACAAACATATAAATGCACTCATGGTTATTTTCTTTCTTCTTTCCTTTTTTCCTTTTTCTTTCTTTTTTCTTTTTATTCTGCAGCAAAATCTGCTATTTATATACCCTCTATAGTTTACACACACACACGTCTAAATACAGACCAGGGTCCATAGGGTCCATAGCTCTATTTGTTTGCTTGTCTGCTGCGAGTGCCCCTATCAAAGCAAAATAACCTGCCCTATGACTAGCATTTCCATTGCCTCCCATCAATTGTCTTGCTGTTCTTTTAATAGCTGACTGATTGTTGTGTGTTTTAGGGGGTTCGTTTTAGGTGGATTGGTGGGTGGGGAGGATTGGGTTTTTTTTTTAATGTTTTTAATGTATTAATGTATTTAATGTTGTTCGCCGCCTCGATCCATGTGGAGAGGTGGGATAGAAATATTTCTATTATTATTACTATTATTATTACTATTATTATTATTATGAGGGCCCATCCAGAAACCAAAGTAGGTTCAGAATTTAAACCACTGTCGGGAACACCACACAGAAGCCATAAAACACCAGTTTCAGGGGAAGTACACTGAGTGCCAAAATCCAAGTGCAAGATATACCTCAACGTTGAAAGAGCATCCCTCTATCTATATATACTTGCCCAGCATTAGGTTTTGTGGAGGGGATACTCCATTGATTTCTGCTTGGGAGAACCTGGGAGAAGAAAGCAAAGAGTGGCTTCTCCCTCCTCACTCTTTTTTTAAATAGACAACACCACCACAAAGACGTTGCATTCTGTCTTTCTTTCTGTGCCAATTACAGGAACAGACAAAATCACTCTCTCTTATACCACGCTGCAACTAAGAGAACTCAGGGAAAGTGATGTGTTGGTGGCAACAACAAATAATGATTGGCCAAGTGTTACTGCAGTTTAGACCTACCTGGCGATAGCACTAGATATCACGTTGATATCAATAATTCGGCCTTATGCTACCATCCCTCTCCACGTGTTTGTGAGGCCCCTGGACAAGCACAAAACTAGGCTCGGCACTTGACTGCTGAAATGTTCTCAAACAATACAGGCACGCCAGAAATAGCCAGATCACAGTTTCAGGGACCTCCCCGGCAAACACCCTCATTATGTATGCACACTGTTTACAAAAGACTCCCTGCCCCAAGCCGGTAACTTGGCAAGCTAGAAGCTTAAATGCCAAGCGCTGAGCATTTGCATACAGTCTACCTCTTTGTCAATTCGGACTTAACTCAATCATGCTAAATTGTGACCTTTCAGAGACATTGTCTCACACCCAAAACTCATTGTTGTCCTGAGTAAGGCACAGCCCGCAGTCACAACTCTCCCTATAAAAACCCCTGATTCCGAGACCTTCCTCGGATCGCTCCCGAGTTCCAACTGCCTTGCTGCGCTTTGCTTGGTGAACTTCCCCTCAGCTAAACATGCTAAGACGCACTGAACTCCAGTGTCGCTCTCTATCTTCTTCCAGGCTTCAGAAACAGGTGTCGTATCACCCGAACCAACTATCCTTCTGAAAATCCTGCTATCTTACTCACACCTTTATTTTCTTTAGTTATCTGTGTGCGTGCATTGCTTACATTGTGTGCCTGTATTTAATAAAAGATCATTCATTATTTTCAAACCGGTCTGCTTCTTGACTTGGCCTGACCCCGTACACTGGGTTACAAGATCCTGCTAAGTTACCCTGCGTCTCGTAACACTAAAGCAGTGCTCTGAGCTAATTTTCCCCACCTATAGTAAAGCACATTTTGGAGTCCCTTCCGGGACCCCCGGTAAACAGGGTAACACAAGCCACAAATGCCTCTCTTCTTTCTTACTTGAGAAGTTCTGCTTTCATTGTCCCGTATTCGCTCCTTCACCAGCCGCACTAGAGATGCAATGTTGTAAAACTCAGCTTCTTCTAGCACACCTAGGAATGGGAACAGAAAACACAGATGGCTTGTCATTGCTAACCTTGAAAAAGGAAGAATGCTAGGGGAAAAAAAACGCCATACTGCCTCCCCCTCAACATTGTCATACTGCAACATTTCTACAACATGGTTAGATAAATGAAGGTCCTGAAAAAAACTGGAAAAAAAATCAAAAAAAAAGTTCCCCCTCCATTTTTTCAAAAACCTTCTTCCTGCAAAAATAAAATTTTCGAAAAAAATTAGATAAGGAAAATAGGGTTTTGGATTTTTATTTTCTTTAAGAATGACCAATATAATATTTAAGACAAGGTATGCTTACTCTCTCCCAAATTATTTCTAAAAACTAAATAAAAGGGAGACTTCAATGTAAGTCACCATGCAGTATCTGATCATTGCAATTCCTGGTCCTGGCATCCCACTCTAATTCTTTTTTATGGGAATTAATGGCTTATGTCTGCCTGACACTGTGGAAGACTAGAGGAGACAAAACAGTTCTCTCTATTTTGTTAAAGTTGATAGTTTCTTTTTTATTGTTTTCTGCCTGCTCCCAGTAACATAGCAAAGGGGTTCCTTACAGTTTGAGACCTAACTGCTCAATTTGTAATAAAAAATAAAATTTTTACAAAGGGACCAAACAATTTTTACAAACTGTTACCATTTGTAACAATTGTTGACTGAAATGTACTTTTGATTTAACAAACATGACAATTTTATGCCAAACAAAATTGAATTTTATTATAATGTCTATACAATTTATTTTCCTAAAGTAATAAAGTGATTGTCAATCTGTAAATTATGCTAGTATCACTTTTTCCCCCAAATTTTCTGTAAATAACAAGTTTTTTTCCAAAAAAAGGGGAAACATTCCCCCAGGCTTTAAAATTTTTCAGAAATTTTACTTCTCTAAATACAGCAACATTTGCAGATGTACATTTTAACCCACTAACTCATCAACAAATCCACAGACGTGTCATGCTCCCAAAATCTCATTTTGCTAAGAGCAAAGCAGAACTGGAAAAAATGCACTATAGAAATGTGGAAACACCTCTGTTACAGAAACAAAGAACCACATTGTATATGTCCCCCCTTGCCCCAGAAAAAGGAAACTAGAATAACTTGGAGATTCAAGACAATTCAACTTGTCTTTTTCAAGGCTGGAAACTATCCTACAGGCAGATTTTCAAATTGGTCAACTATATAAATAGTCCTGTTTTATATATGTGTAATTTTGTTTATTGTCATCACCTTTATAGCCTTTATTTCATATATAAGTTAATAAGAGGCATGCACACACAGACAACTTTTCTCTTGGCCAAAGCACTCTAAAGTATTCTTTTTTTAAATCATACATCCTGAGACTGTCTTTCATTTACCTACGTTTCCACTGGATGTTTCCTCTCTCTTGCTTCTTTTTTTTCTGTCTAAAATACACCATGTTCTCATAAAAAGAAACATGCAGAATAAGAAATTAGTGGGCTTAAGCATATCTAATTTTACTTAATTATACTTCTAGTATTATTATACTAGATTACACTTCTAGTATTCAAATTAATTATACTTCTAGTATTCAAAGATACAGACTGCTTTATATTTTTGCTAAATTTAAACTAAACACTGCAATCCTATCTTCTTACCTTCTTCTGCCAATTCCTTGTTTATTATGAGTTTTCCATGCCGGAGGTAGTTCAGGATTGGACCAAAATATGTGGGATCCCTATCAATGAGATATGCCCCTGTTTCATCCTGTTGGAAATATACCAGTGTCAGAGTCTGATGCTGAAAAGGACAACTCAGTAAAATAAAGATATTTTGCTGTGGGAGCTAGTGCCATAAAAATGGGAATTTCGTTCTCACCAAACAAAACAAAACATTAATCTCAATAAAATAAGTAGGCTCCAATTAATTGGTTGAATCTACCTTGAATCATCCATAATAGAGAGATGTTAGACTTGAAAGTTGTTATTGTTATAGTGCATGGTCTGAGTGAAGAGGACATGAAATAGTGATGGTGGGTGGGAAGAAAAAAGACCTTGCAGGATTCCAAGGTACTGCATCATTGGATAGCAGGAAGCCCGCACTTCTGAATTTTTGTTATTATATGACATGATGCAATTAAAAAGGTAAGCCTCCACTCCCATAATAGCATTACACCCAGTTAGATAATCATATGCATATATATTAGAAATAAACTATTCTTAAGCTCACAATAGCAGTAGCAAGTCTCAGATTTTCATCAAATTTTTACCGTAGTTATGAACAGGAATCAAAAATGAGGGACTGGGAAACCATTAACACTATCACTCCCTCCCTGGACTTTTAAAATTAGTTTTGTTACTCCAAATTATAGATCTCTTATGTGTCAAGCAAATGTGATTCTAAACGAAAAGAAACACATCAGTATTTTACAGTATAAGTAAACAATACTTCAGAAGCAAAGAAACAACGTAGTGCAATCAATTCCTTTTGCTAGTAGCTTCAATACATTTTTCAAAAATCACTAAGGATGTAGTTCTATACACTTTTAAGCGGGGATAAGCCCAATTGAACCCAATGAGACTTACTTCTGTAGTGTACAGGACCATACTACACAAAACTATAATGAAGGAAAACAGATCAAATATTCCCCCACGGTTAAACTGTATATGCATGCCTTCAACCAAGCAGTATTTTAAAGCACCTTATTTTCAAATTAAAACTCTGTTCCACAAAACTGCCCTAAGCAAGATCTTTTACCAGACACTCACAATCCTCCACAGTATTTCAATATTACCAGCAATTATTTGTTGAAAGCCAGGACTCTGCTTAAGTAGACTTTAACTTGGCACACATTTTTAAGTACAGTACTGAAGATGGGAGTTAGACAAACTGCCATATATTATAAATATTGATTTTTTTAAAAATGCAATCTTTATTTCACTAATGTACAGCTATACTGGAGGCCTGGGCTGTCAACCTCGTAACCCTATAAATGCGGCTCGATCAGCCTCAGGTAGCACTGTCAACATTCAGAATTGTTCAAAGCTCCAGTTAAACAACATCGGAAGAGCTCACAGGTTCCCCAATCCCACTAGAGACAAAGTTGATTTTACATTTAGTCTTTAGGGTGTAGGAAGCAAGAAACACCTTGGACTGCAAGGATATACTCCAAAAGCCATATGTAAGGGAACATATATATGGCTTGCTTCCCAAGCCTACCCACTCCACTCAAGCAACAAGAAAAGAGAGAAACGAAGTGAAGCAGTACTTATGATAAATCATGACTGTAGATAACTGTTTGTATTTAGCCAGTGTTTTCAGTGGAAATTTATGAGCAGGCAAACATCAAGGTTATGACAGTAGTTGACAGAATTATATACACAGACCAGGCCTACCCTGTAAAAAACAACACCTGGCAATAGTTACCTAGGTCCATCCATTTGTCCAAGCATAAAAAAAAAAAGCTCAATACACAAGAACATAAACTACAAAACAAAATGCTTTATGGCCAAGGGTGGAGGTTCCAATTTTTTATAAAAAAGTTGATACCTGCTCATGCTCTCATACAGCCTAGTTCAGGGGTGGGTGGAAAGCGCATCTGCGTTTACAAGAAAATCTCCAGATGATTTTCAGTACATTAAGAAAGCTTTCTGATACCCAACCCTTTAATGAGTGTCATCAAAAAGTTTTTCTCCCCACGCATTATGCTACTAAAACAAATCTGAAGAGAAAAGAAAGGTCCAGAGGAAAGGATTTTTGTCCACTCACTCATTCTAGTAATTCATATAAATTACTGATTGAGCATGTGTACAGTGGCTTCTTCTGTAACGCCTTAAGACATTTTTATACCTCACTGCAAATGCTGAATCTTAGGGGCTCTTGAGAAAAACAAACTAGATTAAGTGAGTCTGCAATCTGCCCATTCCTCATATAAATGGACTCCACTGGATTTTAAACCAGTTCTCCACTCCTTTTAGGCTATCCAGACAGCTAAGGGAACAAGGAAACCTGGAACTCTGCGAAAGCTTTTCTCTCAGACTAATGGATAAACATGCCCGCTCCCCCTAGGGACAACGAAAAGGGGCTTTTTGCTTTCCGCACGGATCCATAAGGGTGGGGACGTTTAGGACATTCCTGCCCTTCACAGCTATAGTGCTATTATCCCACTTTCAGCATCCTGTGGAATTCTGGGGTTTGTAGTTTCCTGAGGCCAAAGAGCTCTCCGGCTGGGAATTCTAAAGGCCCCCTCCCTAAATCTGCAAACCCCAGGATTCCACAGGATGTTGAAAGTGGGATAACAGCACTGTAACGTGGTAGTGCGGAAAGGCCCTTAGAACCGCCCTAGGAGGCATCCCGAGGAAGGGGGCTAAACAAGGCGGCCGCTCACCTTGTCCGAGCCCAGTTCGGGCCCCTCCTGGCAGCAGAGGCGGCAGAGGAAGGACTTGGGCTCCCGGCACAGCGTCTGGCGGGTACTCACGAAGTACGTCCCGCCCACGTTGAGCCGGACCCATTTGGAACCCCCGCCGCCGCCGCCGCCGCCGCCGCCGCCTGCCTCGGGCCCAGCCCGGCTGTCAGGCTCCGGGGGCTCCGGGCCGCGGGTCGTGCAGGCGGGCGCCGTGGCCGGGCGAGGACTGGGGGGCCCCGGGAGCGGACTGGGAGTGCGGCCCCGCGGCGCCCCCTCCCCCGCCGCCAACTCCGCCATTCTCGGCTCCGGCTTCTTCCTCGGGCGAACGGCGGTCACTCTCGCAGGCAGCGCCCGCTCCAGCTCAACGGCCGGGGCGGAGGAACCGAAGCTGAGCCTGGCGGGACTCGGCCGCCATCACCCTGGTCCCTCCTGACAGGAGAGCCGGCCTTCCGGGATGGACAAGCACTTCCGGGTCACTAACAACTCCCGGTGAAACACTGCTTCCCTTTGACCTCGTTGGACAGAGTCTGTCTCAGCCTGCCTCCATATGAGCTAAACTACTGGAGGAAACCCTGTGGAACATAGACTTATTAAAATGAAGAAATGTTTGAATTGGGACGACGGTGTACTTTCGACAATGCGAGAATAAAATTCGGAAAAGCCCCACAAAGAAATTGGAAGGAAGCAAAGAAACACCTTTCTAACCTAACCTGATTGTACCATAGACACAAAAAAATTAGAGACACCATTTTCCCTGACAGCGGGCGGGACTTCGTGATTATTTTTGTCGGTCACTGTGTTTTCTCATTAGAGAGATGGTAACAGTAACCTATGTGAGATAATGATCTAAATCTTTTTGTTAGTCTTGACTAGAGAATAACGATTGAATCAGTTGGATTTACCTTTGTGTTGACTTCAACAATATAACCAGTGGTTCTAATCTAGTTGGCTGTAACAAACAGGAGTCTAACAGGAGTCTAACAAATGTGATTTAGCAGTAGGGACTATCTTCCCCAGCAAAAACTCACCATCTGTTGTTGTTGTTGTGCTGTGCTTTCAAATAGTTTCCTACTTATGGTGGCCCTAAGGGAAACCTATCACAGGATTTTCTTGGCAGGATTTGTTTGGAGGGAGTTTGCCTTTGCCTTCTTCTGAGGCTGAGAGAGTACAACGTGCCCAAGGTGACCCAGTGGTTTCCATGACCAAGTGAGGATTTGAACCTTTGTCTCCAGAATCTTAGTCTAATGCTCAAACTACTACCCCATTCTGGTTCTCACTGTCCTTAGGGTAGGAAAAATACAAAACTTGGTTGCATTTCTAAAATCCCCGCTGTCCTGCATTGTGAAATGAGAAAAATGGCTTACTCTGTTATGTCCATCATATATTACACGTTACTGGGGAAAGGAAGGACAAGAGACTCTGAAGTTCATGATGGTTTACAGCAAGGCTGGGGAATGTGCATCTCTCCAGATGTTGCTAGGTTGAAACTCCCATCATCCCTCAACATCACCATTGCCTATGATGACCAGGTCTAGTGGCAACTGCAGTCCAATAAAATCTGTAGGGCCATGTGCTTCCCATTTCTGGTAAAGGGTGTAGTGCAGTCTAGTATCATGCACATACTGTAAATGGAGGTATGTGCCAACAGCATTGACCGAGGAGGTAGACAGCAAGTAGCTTGAAGACATCTTTCTAATAAAGGGCTGAAGACTCAAGTCTCCTTTGCAGTGTTACAAGTTAAGTATGCATGTTAGCGAGGGAGAGATAATTGCATTGTGATGTTCAGGGGTGAGGAATGTTTTTTTCTGAATTAAAACTCTTGCTGGGTTAAAAGATCTGTCAGCCCTAGCCAATGATGCAGTCTGACAGAAGCTGCAGTTCAATGCCAGAAGGCAAAAATGCAGGTGCTTACCTAATTTAAGGGTTTACTCTAGGTTTTTTACTTCCTCTGCACAGAATCTGGAGGCTGGTACCACAAAGAGGCTTCTTTCTGGTCCACTCAACAGCATCACATATTCCTTTGCAGGGCCACACACTGTGCAGTCAGCACCATAGTCCTGCCCACGAAGCAGGAGAAATTGGGGTATTTTCTGGCTGTAGTTTGTGTAGGGGGCTCAATGGAATTACTAGTCTCAGTACCATGTGTAGAAGAGTGATTCTGGTGCCTATACTGTGTTCATTACAGCTAGAAAAGCCCTGAATACTACGGGAAAACAGGGAAAGAAAAGAGGAAGGTTCTTTTAGGACAGTTTTGGGCAGAAATTCACTGTATAACTGAGGAGCTGATAACCGAGTCCCCTGATTATAAGTGTGAGTTTTGTTCAGTATACTGAACAAAGACCAAGACGTTGACTAAAGAGGCACTGGCACTGAGGTGTGATGGCACAGGGGACTCCAACAGAATTAACTGAATGTATGTAGTTGTGAAAATCTTTCCAAAACTGAGGATGAAGAGCAGGACTTTCTAGATGTCACGGGACCCTGAAGCCATGGTGCAAAAGGAACTGTGATGTAGTTGATAATGCTGGCCGCAACACAGTTGGGGCCAAAGCAGTTAAGACAGCCCTTCCTGCCAGTAACTTTCTTGGGCACAAAGCACCAGGTAATCCATCCCCAATCCGAAAGGCAACAGTAGCCATTTTCATGCTCGCGTTCTTTATCTTGTTTCCCTTTTATCTGTATGTTTTGAGAAATAATGTCCCAGGTTAAAGCTCAGACAGTCAACGACACAGAACCCTGTCTCCTGCTACATTTTTTTCCTAGTGTACAAAATAAGCATATCTGCATAACGCCTGCATAATCTTTCAAGTGTTTCAAGTAAACTAGCTTTACTGAAAGAGCATTAATTCGACCTAAGACAGAAGCATTACTTTTGGGGCTATTCTTTTCAGAATCTCGCAGCCATCACAGTAAGGCCATTTCCGCACTAGTCTGTTAAAGCGCTATTATTCCACTTGCTACATCCTATGGAATCTTGGGGTGTGCGGTTTCGGGGCGGGGGGCTGGCCTAAGTTATCACGCGAGCTGAGGCATTCCGAATATATTTCCAAACTCTAGAAATCATTTGAAAATCTCCATAGTGACATGCTACACTCCGTGTATTGTTCACGAAATACATCTGAGGGGGCAGGAAAAGTAAATCTAGCTGAGCATCTCTCCTCCGCTGTCCCCTGATTACATTCGAACCCCAAAGCCAGGATTCCAACTGAAAACAGCATCGTCCCCTCCCGCACACTGTACTGCTACACTTCAGACTTAAAATTGATTCTCTAGCCTTTTACTCTCTCTAGCTTTCTTTGCTCGCCTGGAGTATTTCCGGTGCCCTTAGTGCTGATTGGTCAATGCCGGGTTCCCTTCCGCGAAGAGGCTTCCGGCGGGCGCTGGGTCGTGGAGCGGAGGGCTGCTGAAGGTGAGTGGAGGCGGGAGAGCCGGTCTCCCCGGGGGGCTGGCGGCATGCGGGGCTGTTTCAGGAGCCCCCGGCAGGCTGAAGTGCGTGTCTGTGCTGCCCGTTGGGTCTCTCTGCGTTGAATGGTACCAAGTCCTACTAGGAGTGCTTTTAAGGTCCCTTTGTGAGAGAAGGCTTTGTAAGTGGAGTTCCCTTCGGCGGCTCCTCGTGTACCTCGAGTAGAGGTTAATGCCTGAGAGTATACACTGGCCTGACTTCTCTTACGTCTCTCTTGTCTCCTTGGATATCAGAGAAGGAAGATCACCCGACGTTGATTGTTTGTGGCACAGAAATAGTGTAATAGTTATTTTCTTCCGAGGAGGGAATGGGTGTTTCTCTTTTTGTTCTGTGTGAAAGAGAGGGCATGGTTTTAACCTTTGTAACATACAGTCGTTTACAAGTCACTTCATAAGGTTGACTCCAAGGCCGGTAAGCGTGCGCTGGATTGCAGTGATAGCTTGGTTAAAAACAAACAAACCCCAAGTTCAGAGTTTGCTCTTATTATTCTTGTCCATTTGCCTTTTCTATCCTGTAAATATGCTATTACAAAAGTATCCTAATGTGCTAGGAGGTGGTTGTTTTTCTTACCCAGTTGCCTAGCCTTCTTTCTGCTTTCCTAGACGGGAACAATGGCCGGCCGCAGAGCTGCTCTGAAAGCTGTTGACTGGGTGGCATTTGCTGAACGAGTGCCACCCAATCAGAAACCCATGTTTATTGCCCTGAAAACACGCAGTGATGCTCTCTCAGCAAAGTAAGTATTTCTTGGTGAGACAAGAACACTGTGGATAGAAGAACAGTAGAATTGAGGCCCGTTTTTCTTAGGTCAGTTGCATTTATTTGTGATAACCGGTTTCAAGCATTGTTAGTTATGTTAATTAGTATTACTGAATTGAACAAAATGCATTTTACTGTATTCACAGGTTGCTTTAACCACTGAGTTATTCACTGCATTGTGGCACTATAGTCTGTGCTTCGATTACTCTTGTTGACATAAGTGCTCAGACATAAGTGATTAGCTTACTGAAGATGACGCTGTTAATTTTCTTTTGTTTCCTTCTAGAACAAATGCTTCTAGTCTTGAAGTGATGCTTCTAGTCTTGAAGGAAGATAGGCCTTTGCTGTAGGCATCAGTGTGGTTAAAATCTGATGCAGACATGAATGAGATCTTAGCTGTCACATGCTGGAGGTTTTGTTCTTGTTTTGTAATAACTGGAGCTTGTTTGCTTTAAAATATACAAATTCCTATCCCATTTTAGCAGAGCCATCTCAGTCAGTTTAGAAGAACAGGCAATATGATAATGAAAATATTGGCTCTGTAGTTACTATGTATGATGATAGTCTTAATCATTTACAGTGCAGTCTGAATAACTGAGAAAGTTAGCAACATTCATTACCTTTTCATAGGTGAGAGACAAGGCGAATGAAAGAGTGTTGCAGAAATCAATAGTCTGGAATGTCCTGTAGTTCTGATGTACTGTCCTCCCTCTGAATAGGCTTACTTCTTTGCCAGAGACTCCCCCAGCTATTGACTGGGCTTATTACAAGAATACAGTTGCTAAACCTGGCATGGTGGATGAATTTGAGAAGAAGGTGAGCCTGTATTATTATACTTCGTATGTTTCTGAATTCAGATGGATGCTGCCTGAATGCCAAACAGTCTAAAAGGCATACTGATTATAGTGTTTCCCAACAGATGAGTGGATGTTGTGGTAATAGTATTGTGGCTGAGTGATAATAGTATTGTGGCTGAGTGGTAAAGCATTTACATGAAACGAGCCATACCTTTCTGATCTGGGGCCATTGTTCTGTTCTCTTGCCTTCAGCACTAGCAGCTACTGACTTACGAAACTGTGTGTTGTCAATAATTTTTATTTATTTATTGGGCATTTGCTTGGCAATATGAAGAGAAAAATAGAAGAATTCCTTGTACATCCCTCCATTATAGCCCTTACTCTCTTCTGTGTGTTTGTCCATAATCATAGTTATTTTACTATTTTTCCCCCTGGTTAATAGTCTCTTTATGGATATTTAGTGTTGCCTTTTTTTTTTAAATGTTACCAGTTGATTTTGAAACTTTAACTTTTGTGGCATTGTACTCCAATTCTATGCTAGATTGCTCTCTCAAAGCAATTGAGACTAAAATTCCAAATCATGAACTTACAATTTAGCTACCATTTCTTTGTGATTACTTGTTAAAAGAACCTGAAAGGTATTTGAGGTTGAGTGACCTGGTGAGGAAAAGGAAATGACCTGATAAGGTTTCTGTACTTCTGAAATGCTATCAAGATGTTACTATCTTGCTCCATCAAATAATAATTACAAGAAATAGTAAACACTTATTGTCTCAGTATAGGCATGGAAAAAAAGTCATTTGGAGCAAGGCATTAATTCAGTCACTTCTCCTCCCCACTAAAGATCAGTCTGAGTATTTTGTGCAAAGATAAAAGGAGATAGTTTCAAATTTGGACTTATAGCTGGCATTACAACTTAGACGTTTGGTCTCCAGGTTCTGTGACTGGTTCTTTGTATTTAGGACAGAAAAATATAGAGATCAGAATTCCATTCAAATAAAGCTAATAACATAAAGATCATTAAATATTTAAATTCTATGCTTTGAAATAGAACATGCCTAATTCTTTTTTTTTTTAATGGATTGAATCTGTAACTGTTTTGCTTTCTTAATAGTTGGTTATAGAACTCTTTTTCATGAGCGCCTGTAAGGGAGTTCAGCAAAAGCAACTGATTTCTGTTAGACCTTCAGATGCTGTGTGCCATTCTAAATAGCTCACTCCTATCTCTGTGAGGCCTTGTTTTTAATCAGGGGCTCTCAGAGTGGATGGGGAAGAAGCTAGTGAACTGGAAGGGTAACAACCGCAAAGCATATGCCACAGCTCTCTGTTTCAGAGGAAAGATGCAGGCAGGACTGTTTGGGAACAGTTTACTCTTGTCTGCAAATGTGGCATTGACAGAATTGGAAGCAACATGTTTAAAATCTGTGTTTTCTCAAATTTCAGTTTAAAGCGCTCAAGATTCCTGAGCCTGTGGATACCCAGTCATCAAAGATAGATGCCCAAGAACAAGAAGCTGTACGTGATCTGTTTCTTTGTCCAGTTGTGGCACGTTTTGACTGCATGAGGATGATATGTGTGCAAGAGCAATCCACTGGGGATCTTGCCAGGTTGTGCTGAACCTGACTGTTTGGTCAGGTTCCCACAAATCCCATTAAGAGAAATGTGGATAGACAGTGACCACTCATCTGACCACTGGTGAATGCCTGTATTTCAGAGTTTTTTCACAGCTAGGATGGTGAAACTGTTGGGGTCAGTTCTAACTACAATGGTTGCAAGCCTCAGATTGTATGTGTGAATTTGTGTTTCTGTTGAAGAAGATGGGGTCCTTCCAGTTTCTTCTGCTCAGATGCAACAAGCTTATAATAAGCTAGATTGGTATGGAAGAGGAAAACTGAAGATTAAAATATGGCAAAAAGTCAGGAAGATGCAGTTTCCTTATTTGTTTGGTTTTAGTGGATTCTTATCTCTCATAGACAACTCTTTATATGAGGAATTATCTGCTGTACATGGCAGTTCATACAATTTAGGCTAGTTCATACAGTTGGAAAGGGACAATGTACCTGCTGTTTCCTATATGAGGTAATCACAGAACCCTCATGAAGGTGGGAAAAACCACAATTACTCCTCCCCACACTCCCCTTCCCCTCCCTTTCTGGGCTCCCCCTTCCTTTTCCTTTTGTCCCAGCATGTGTACCTTCCTCCTCCATGCCTGGGCAAAAGGCAAGGGAGTAGGAAGAGGGAACACCATGCACAAGAAGGATGCATGCTTCCCCCCATTCCCTTGCCTTTTGCTTCGGTACATGTTCTCCATGCCAGGGCCAAAGGCAAAGAGAATGGGAGGGGGAAGCACCAGAGGCAGAGAAGGAAGGTGCGCACGTGCGCCTTCTCCCCATTACCTTGTCTTTTGCCTTGACACACGTTCTCTGCACCAGGGCAGAGAACCAGAAGTAGAGAAGGAAGGCATGCACACATATTCCCCCCCATTCTCTTGCCTTTTGCTTGGGCATACTTGCCTTCTTTCTTGGTCCCTGGCAAGACACAGGCGAGTGGGAGGAGGAGGATGCAAGGAGAAGGCATGCGCACACCTTGTGAACAATCAGAATCACAAAGGTCAAACCTTTGAATGTGGAGGGAGGACTGTACATAGAATGTGTGCATGCCATATCTGATTCCTGTTATACTTTTACCTCTAAAAAACAGTGTAAAGATTTCAGGAATTGAGCATATCTTGTATAGACATTTGTTTGTCTGTGCACAGCGGTCTGCTAGCCACTGTGTAAAAGCTGTTATTTCAATTCATGTGCAGTATTTCTGACCATGTGAATTGTCCTACCTACTGTACCCACATCCCACTTGGGGAAAATAGAATGCATTGTCCCAAGCCAGATGTTAAAAAATGTAGAGTACTGGAAAAAGTCAGTTCCCTGAATTTACATTTGGTTGTAATGTTACAATATATTCTTCATAAGTACATCATACAAATGCTTACTGTTTTTAGAATGACACCTTTTTTAAATGGGTGAGTCACCTACCAAAGAAGCTTGTCAAGTAGAATCTCCCTGTCCCATTGTGAAACTCTGTTGCATCCTTCCCAAAGAGAACCACCTGGCATCTTCA
Source organism: Iguana delicatissima (assembly GCA_948472985.1). Lineage (NCBI taxonomy): Eukaryota > Metazoa > Chordata > Lepidosauria > Squamata > Iguanidae > Iguana > Iguana delicatissima. Next base: position 102,993 of record CAOKZL010002933.1, read on the forward strand.
ATAACAACACTCAGATGGCAGGCTAAGAGCCCGTCTCCCAGCAGGCATTCATTCCTTGCCTTTTATTCTCCTTGCTTTACTGTTTAAGTTTTATTGCTGGTTCTTAACAGTCTAATATTTTAACATCATTTGGACTGATGCATGTGGCTTCATGGATGATGGTTGTTTTCATATTTTTAAACTGTTCTGAGGGCTTTGCCAGTTGAGTGGTGTAACAAAATAAAGAGGTCCTACTATGACTTTTTTGAACTTTTGGTAAAGACTCACCTCAGGATTGGGTATTTTTCAGAACTGTAAATTGAGTCAATTAAGTCTGGTTTCTCAAACTACTTCAGTGTCTCAGAATGTCTCTTAAGATGTTACAGAACAATTTGTTTTCTTTGCAGGCCAAGAGTGCTGCTTCCTATATACAAGCCTCTAAAGATCGTATTGTTCAGTATGAGAAGGAGGTAAGCTGCCAATTTTCATAGTACAAAAAGGTTGCTACAGCATGTTGTGCTCTCTCATGATAGTAATTGTTACCCTTTCTTCTTTTCAAGCTTCAGAAGTTTAGAAACATGATACCTTTTGAGCAGATGACCCTTGATGATTACCATGAGGCATTTCCTGAAACTAGGCTGGACAAAGAAAAATATCCATTTTGGCCGCACAAGCCTATTGCTGACTTGTAAAAGCTAGATGTCTGGGAGTACTCTTCAGCATCCATCAATTTGCAGGAATGTATTAATAAAGTAATTGTACTAGAGGTATAGTAACCTGTGTTTCTTCTCTTCAGAGAATCTTGCAGTTGAATGTTTGATCTCAGAGAATCTATCAGTATGCATGTTTACATCCACTGAATTCCATATACCACAATTCCAACTAAATTTTATGTCGGAAAACACCAAAAATGTATAATATAGAAAGGCCTTTTTAAGCCATGTACTTAAGCCAAGGCAGACCTAAAGAAACAATTCATATCTTAAGGGGAGGTGGGTAGTTGGACCTCTGGGGAGTTTATGTGGAAGTTTAAGTGCTGTCACTACAGAAAAGGTCCTGGGTTGCTACGTCACTTCTCATTATGGCAGTGCTTGGAGCCAGATTGTTTGTAAAAAGTGCACTTTGTGGTCTGGCTCCTATGGAAATAGACAGTCTTTTGAATATTCTGGTCACTATCCAATGATGACTTCAGAGGTTAACATTAACAGTCTGTCACCTGGAAATGAATTACATTCTTTAGGCCAGAACTTTCTGAATTTTTCATGTTAGTGACACACTTTTTAGATAGGCATCATTTCACAACACAGTAATTCAGTAAGTGGAGGCAGCCCCTCCACCCGAGCCTAGCCTGCCAATGCTGCCCTTGCTGGGGTTTTTCTTGGCCCAGGGTGGCTGCAACAGTGGCAGGTGAGGCAACCCCTTGAGCCAAGCCTGGCCTGTCAGTGTTGTCCTCACCGAGGTCTTTCTCAGCTCGGGGCAGCTGTGGTGGCGGAGGGAGAGGCAGCCCCTCCACCTGAGCCTGGCCTGCCGCTGCCACCCTCGCTGGGGTCTTACTCTGCCTGGGGCGGCGGCGGGAGGAGAGGCAGCCCCTCTACCCATTACATTTGTGCAACACACAAACTGCAGCTGACACATTTAATGTGTCGTGACACACAGTTTGGAAAACTCTGCTTTGGGCACGTAATCTATGTGGCAAGTTCTTGTTCAACATGTTAGCTGTGGTGTTCTGGAGCAGCTGAAGTTTCTGAATGTGTTTCAAAGGCAATCCCATGTATGAGAGTGTTTCTCAAAGTGGCAGTGTGTGGATTGGTGCTGATCTGGAAACCAGTTGTTGGTCCATGGACTCTCCAGGACACTGTAGCAATATGGTAATTTCCACAAGTAGAGTATTAGTCTCTGGTGCATTAGAAAAAAAATTGTTGATCCATCACATCAAATAGTTTGACAGTCACTAACACAAGGTTTGTAGTTATAATCTACTTTGAAATTAATCAGGCAAAAACAAGGAGCAGCACATCTGGTAAGCATATCAGAATTTATAAAAACTGCTCTTTATCTTGGGTGCTGCCAAAGCATTTAGGAGCAGCACTAGAACTATTAGCCTGGTCCTTAAGGAGTAGTGAAGTCTATCCAGAACAGAATGAACACCAAGATTAAGAAGACCAGTAGCCACCAACAAGCTGTCTTGTGTCTCAATTGAAATTCAACTTTCATCCTTTTTCAGTGCAATATATCACAGTACATTTAGGGAATAATTTTCATATTATCCTGCATACCCAGATGTGTGTTCCATCTGCAAAGGATTCTGGGGCATATTATAGAATGTACACCCTTTTAGTATGGGGCAGTGCTGGGGCACCTTGCAATTGCCAGCTTTGAACTACATCTTGGAACAGATGCAGCGTTCCTGCCCTCATTGAGAGAGGGTGCATAGATTGTGGCGATACCATTGTTAGGCTAACCCAAGACACACAGTTTATGGTGCTAGCTTTCAAAACTCAGGTTTCTTCATTACGCAAAGATAGTAAGAAAAAGGAAGGACACAAAAATGTTTGTTTAGTTATGCAATCTATGTGTAGCTTTGAGATACAATGGAAAACGAATGTGTGTATCAATGTAGCCTATTAGGTACAAAAGGGAAAACAGGAAAGGGAAGGTCTTACATCTTTTTATAAGTGCAGAATTGGTTCCCAGGAGTTGTTTACAGGACCTCTGTCCTTCCTGAAATGCAATTAGATACGAAATATTAAAAAAATACAAAGGCTTATGCAATTTGAGGTCTAAATTGCTGTAATGAAAATTTTACCAGTAAGTGCTTAAAGCACTCTGCTGACTCTTGGGACTTTCTTTTCAAATTTCTGGTAATACCAGTAACAAGATTTAAGAATATGATAAGACCAAATGTATCAGAGCAACCATTCTCAGTGGGGGCCATATTGCCCCCAAGGGGGACCTTGCACATTTGAAGGAGGTTATAGACTGAAAACTGAGGAGTGCCAACGGTTTACGGAGACCTGGGTAACTGAACTGATGCAATACCCGAGCAGAAACCTTAACTGGAGTCAACAGAGCATTTGCTGGCATATAAGACTCTCTTTCCCCCCCAAAAAAATACTGTTTGAAAATGAGGTGCATCTTATATGCCAGTGTGTCTTATACACTGGCAAATAGTATTTGTCAGTATATAAATGGGGTGCATCTTGTACGCTGGTGCATCTTATACGCCGGCAAATATAGTAATTTCTAGAGATGGGTCAACCAAATCCTCAAGTCTCGGGTAAGGATTCGAGATTCCCGAATCCGAATCCCTGTGCCAAAATAGGCAAACGGAATCTTTTGAATCCGCCAACTAAATAGATTGTTTGAGACCGGGACGCCTGAAAACCTTAGAGACCATACATACAAGGGAAGATAGTAAGTAGGTGAGGTTTTCCCTTACAGCAATTATGGCCGTTGCTAACAATTTCACAAATTACATCTGGGCTTGTATGGTATTTAAATTGAACATTTCATATTTAAGTTCAGTACTTGACTGGAAGCTACAGGCTTGAGATTTCAAGGACAGCTGAGACATTCCTTTGCATAGCTCACTTGCAAACCTCTTTCAGACACAATTCTGGGGTTTGGAGTTTTACAAGGTGTCACAGCCTTCTCTTCCAAAATGTACTGGTGCACCATCAAACTACAAACCCCAGGGTGCCAGAAGGAGCTATGCAAAGAAAAGCCAGTTTTGACCTTGATTAGCTCTTTACTGTAGTATGTGTCCCTGCTTACAGAGGCAGGAAAATGTGGGATTAATCCACATTTTCCTGCCTGTGTAGAAAGGGCCTTCAGGTCATTTTCAATCTGGGGAGATCCTGAGGCAAAACTATGACAACTGTCTTGGCCAGATTTCTTCAGAGGAAGGTTTGCCTTTGCCTAGGCTTTTGCTAAGGCTGAGAGTGTGTCTTGCCCAAGATTATCCTTCTTTCCATTACTTTTTAAACTCTTTTTAAAAAAAGGATTCAAAAGATTCGAGATTCGTGAGATTCGTGGATTCCCAGAACCTTCCAGGGATTCGGATCTGGATTCGGAAAATTCTGGATTCATCCCATCCCTAGTAATTTCCTTCCAAGAAAGATTTAATGACCTGTTTAGCCTTAGGATCCTGGACTGGATTTTGAATCCATTTGAAGTGCAACTCACCCCAAGTTGTGGCAGAAATTCCAGAGAGTTTGATTGATCTTCAGAATAAATTTGCAATTCTAAGGAAGTGTCACAGTTTGAAGACTTTTCAAATGCTTTGCTGTGTGCCTTCAAGTCATTTCATGGGCTTTTCTTAGTAAAATTTGTTCAGGAGGGGTTTCCTTTTACCTTCCTCTTAGGCTGAGAGAGTATGACTTGTCTGAGGTCAAGTCATACTCTCTGTGTCCATGCACGTTTAGAATTTGACCTCCCTCTTGAGCTTGAATCCCAGACCAAATGGCATCCCTCCTACCCTGTTGTATCTTCCAATGCAAGATACCAGAGCATGGGAGAAAGTAAATTTCAGAAAAAATGCTTCTGTGTCAGGGAGGCACGAACTAGCAGACAGCATGAATGCTGCACACTACTGAAGAATTCTTATTTGGATCTTGTTTCAGAATTTGGATTTAGGTCTATCCAAACTGTAGCAATGAGAATGAGACAGCATATTCTTCTACTGGGTAAGGAAGAAGATCTAACACTTTAATAAACTCCAAAACTTTGGGCTTGTTGCCTAATCTCAGCTTTCTCAATCAGTCTCATCTTTCAGACCATGGTCACTCTTCATCCAAACATTTCCTTAAAGGCGGCCCAAATGTATAGCTTTGGATCAATTTTCTCATGGTATGGTATTTCCTTGTCTTTCCTCTCTTCTGTTGCTCAGCTGCCATAACCTCCACTCCTGGAGATGGAGCAGGGGAAGGGCTTAAAGCAAGGCCTTGAAGGGGCTTACATGAGAAGAGGGCTTTAGTGAATATCAGGGGGATGTAGCTTTCAAAAGCAAACTTCATTTGTGAAAAACTGGATCCAATCCAAGGTTTTTAGCACATTCCAAATTTCAGTATTGTATCTAATCAATACTAAAACTCTTCTAATAAATATTTTAATTGCTAAATATCTTTCATAGAATTTTGGAACACTTTCCATAAAGTAATTGTTGGTCTTTTCTCAATGCAACTGACATGTGCTTCGGTTAGATAGATGCCCTGGGCTTGCATTTCAGGCATGGGAGGCTTTTTCTCCAGCTTGTAGGTATGACAATAACAAAGGTTACTGCTGGGATGTGGTTCCAACTGCAGAAGCCTGGCAGATGACTCCCTCCCTAGATAAATACAAATATGCATGTATGTTTCTTGATGGGTTTGGAAATTTATACAGATGGCCCTCCACATTTGCTAAGGTTAAGGGCACAGGACCCCTGCAAATGTGGAAAACCACTCATATCAAAATGTGTGTATGTCTGCCTGTCTATTTTTCTGTGGGAAGGGGGCCAATGCATGTTGTGCGGAACAGGCACTCAAGGTCCAAACCAGGCCAGGAAAAGGGAAAAGGGGTGGGTTGGTTTGGTGGCCCATGTTTCTTCTCTCTCTCACCTACCTCCTTCCTTGAGTGTGAGGAGCATCAAGAGAGGGCTTGTGGTGCTCAGAAATCAGGCTGTGATCCATCTTTAGGTACCAGGTAGCAACTGGAGGAGGAGGACCAGAGGTGGTTTTTTAAAGGGCATGGCCTGGTTGGAACCACTGAGAAGGAAGGTTCCCGTGGAAAAGAAGCACTTAAGAGGTGGGGCAGGGGTTGGAGAAGCTTGCAGGTAATTGCGTCCATGAAAGTGAAACCTGCAACATGGAGGGCTGACTGTATTTCTCTTGCTCATTTTACCATGGAAAAACAAGAAGAATAAAAATTGTTACCCTGCTTGCTGGGGGTCCCTTAGGGGGATTCTCAATGCCTGTCAAAATTATCACTTGTGGGGAAAATTAGCTATGAACACTGCTTTAGCAATGCAAAGGGGGCAGGGTAATTAAGGATCTTTAGCCCAGCTTTACGGAGTTGGATCACAGAGAATCAGGCTAACAGTTCAAATTTAAGTATTTTATTGAAATAGATGTTAAAATCCATACAGTCACTCAGCTGCACTCACTCCCACAAGCATACAAGACTATAGAAATTTAGAAAGAGGTGAAAATTAAGAGAGAGAGAGAGACATGAGGGTTTTGGGGTAATACTGTACCAACCCGGAAGTCTTTGGCTGGGAGAAGACAAGTGAAAAGCCCAACTCAGCCCCAGGAGGCGGAGCTGAAGGGAGCTTTTCCACTGGCAGAAGCATTGTTGCGAATCTGGGAGAACTCCTCCTGAAATGGAGGAGAAAAAGGGGTCCTAGTTATAGTGGTGAACAGAGCTAAAAAAAAATATCCTGGGGACCAGATGGCTGCATTTTTATGAAGATGGATCTCAGCTTTGTAGTTCAAAGTAAATACAGCCAGGCATCCTTGTAGTTTCCTGCAAGATGAGTTTCTCATCCAGGGATCTTGTCTCCTGGCGGTTGCTATTATTGCCAAGAATCCATTCAAATGGTCTGTGTGAACCGTTTGCAAGATTCATCTAGGATGCGTGACAGAAAAAGTGCTACTCTTTGATCTATCCATAGGTCTACTGCCTATGTGTCCTTCCAGTGGATCTCTATGGCTCATTATGTTTGATATAAAACAATTATGATCCTCAGGACATAGTATATAGGTGGGTTAGGTGAGGTAACAGAACAACAACAATAACAATAAAATCTTCAATCTTACCATGGAGACCAAATGTAGAACACACATCTCCTGGGATCAGCATCAAAACAGGCTCCTCCTCCTCCTCTTCTTTTCCTTCTTCTAGATCCTTTCTTTCTCCCAAAAGTGGAACTCAAAAAGGTTCATAGTTGTGTGTCTTCAAGTCATTTCTGATTTATGTTGACCCTAAGGCAAACCTATCATGGGATTTTCTCGGCAGGTGCTACTCAGAGCAAGTTTGCCATTGCTATGTTCTGAGGCTGAGGGAATGTGACTTGCCCAAGGTCAGCCAGTGAGTTTTCATGACCAAGTGGGAATTTGAACCTTGCTCCCTGAGAGACCTAGTCCAATACTTAAACCACTGACTTTACCCTTTTTTTGGTTCAAAGTAAGATTTTATAAAAGGGTGGAAATAAAAATACAGGGTATAATATTAAAGACACAATTGAATTAAAAGCATAGCTTGAAAAAGTTTATTTTTAAACTACATATCCAGTATCACCTGCCAAACATGGCCACCATACTGGCTGGTAGATTCTGGGAACTGTAGCCCAAAAGGTAAAAAACTCTAATTAGTCACAATTAAAAATTATATTTATGATACGGGGAAAATGCTTGAGGATCACTAGTTGGTCAGCTTTTGTTTTGAAAATGCCCAGCCGAAGATGTGCAAACTCCCAGGAGATGCTGCAGCTACAAAAGGTTTTCTCACCCCTCAGGTGCAGTACCACTGGGAGACCGTTGGTGACATATATTGACATATATACCTTTCTCTGGTTGTTGTGGAGGGTGGAATTCAGCATCTTCCTCATGCAAAGTCCTCCAACCAAGTGCACAGTGGCATCTTCTGGGATCTCTGGGGGACCCCAGGGGATGCTCTTGTGTGCCCCATTGTTGGGACATAGCTGGACACTCTGCTGGTACCCCTCACTCTCCATTGGCCACTAAATGGCTGTGTCATCAGGGGAGGCAGATGAGTCTTCTGGGACAGGAGAGGGGAGACAGGGCATAGACCCCCAGGCAGAACTTTATGCCCCATCTTCCTGAGGAGGATCTTGGCCCATGCCATGAGTGAATTTAGGCTGAAAAATCTGCCCTCTATTGTTCCCTTGGCTGGAGGGATGCCCTGCTCCTAACTGTTAAATCTCCCTATTTATTTAGTTAGTTTTTAAATCACATTTTTATATCCCATTTTCCTCTGACAACAACAAAAACAACAAAGGTCAAAGCAGCTGCTAACTTCACTGAAAACACATTAAACAATAAAACCTTTAAAAGCAATGAATATCAGAACAGCTTAAAAGGATTGTTTGTTTTCTCTAGACCATTTTCACTGTCCCTTTGTAATCCTCTAGGACTTTCCCCACTTCTCCTGTTTGTTTTCTTACCTCAAAGAAAATCTGTTAAGGAGGAAAAGACAAGAAGGATGGCATCTGGTATGGAAATAACTGCACCGTCTGCATACACTAATGTCATCAAGTAACCACAAATGAACTGCATTAGGAAGAATTAATTAGCTTTAAAATCAGGAGGAAAGAAGACAAAATTTTAACCTATGGCAACTAGAAACACACAGTGGTTGTTTTGTGACTTTAAGGTGTTGACTTATGGCAACCTTAAGATGAACCTATCACAGGGTTTTCTGGAGCTGGGAGTGTGTGATGTGCCCAAGGTCACCCAGTAGGTTTCTATGGCCTGTCAGGGAATCGAACCTAGTCTCCAAGGTCATAGTCCAGTGCTCAAACCACTATATCACGCTGCCTTAAAAGCAAACTTGAAAAGGTGTTTAGCTGTATCAGGGTCAGCCCTGTTATTATAACTAGCCTCTGTCACACTGTATATGGTTATAGTGCTATGATTCCACTTCTACTGCCATAGAAGCATCCCATGGAATATTGGGATTTGCAGTTTAGCGAGAAATGTTTGAATTCCCAGCCAGATTGCTTCTCTGGTGCCTCAATCAAACTGCAGACCCCAGGACCTGATGCCTCAAAGGAATCCATGGTGGGTTGAATATGGTCATCATAGTTTTTTGTCTGCTAAATACAGTTTGAGAAGGCCTAGAATTATTCACATTTTTTTTTCACTTTCACGGACGTCCTGTGCCCCAACCCTCGTGAATGTGGAGGGATGACTGTATGTATGTCTATGTTTATATCTATGTATGTATATATAGGGGTGTGTGTGTGTGTGTGTGTGTGTGTGAAAAAGGTGTTATTTGGCATAACACATTTTGCCGCCGCCAACAGTTTGGCTTTTTGGATCATGGCTTGAAATTCCAGGAACATGGGCTTCTGGCAAGGGATGGGCTGCACCTCACGAAACTTGGCAGGAACGTTTTTGCAAACAGTCTCACAAGGAGGATTAGGAGGGCTTTAAACTAAGTACAACTGGGGAGGGAGACAAGATTATTCAGGACAAGGACTCGGCAAGTGCAGGGGAAAAAGGCCCAAATGATATTGGCCAAGTAGGAATAGCATCCAATTGTGGGAGGGGTGGAAACAATGCTATGGGACTTGCAGGAAGGGCACGGGGACTTAAGTGTCTCTACACTAATGCACGGAGTATGGGAAACAAACAAGATGAATTTGAAGTCCTAGTACAGCAAAATAAATATGATTTGATAGGCATCACTGAGACCTGGTGGGATGAGTCTCACGATTGGAATGTAGGAATAGAGGGGTATAGCCTATTTTGTAGAAATAGACCAAATAAGAAAGGAGGAGTAGCGGCCTTATATGTCAAGGATGTTTTCACCTGTGAAGAGATCCATGACTTGAACACCGGAAGCCAGGTCGAGAGCATCTGGGTAAGAATTAAGGGAGCGAGAAACAATAGGGATATTATAGTGGGGGTTTACTACAGACCTCCAAGCCAGACTGAGGACCTCGATGGCGCTTTCATAGACCAAATGACTGCACATTCAAAAAGGAGAGATACAGTAACAATGGGAGATTTCAACTACCCGGATATATGTTGGCAGTCAAACTCTGCAAAGGAGGCAAGGTCCAGCAAGTTTCTTGCTTGTCTTGCAGACAATTTCATGGTCCAGAAGGTGGAAGAGGCCACAAGGGGATCAAATATTCTGGATCTGATCCTGACCAACACGGAAGACCTTGTTAATGACGTAGAACTGGTTGGATCTTTAGGAGAGAGTGACCATGCCCTATTAGAATTTGGCATTCAGTGGGGAAGAGAAGGCAAGTGTAGCCAGGCATTCGTCTTCGATTTTAAAAAAGCAGACTTCTGTAAACTGAAGGAGCTGCTGGCTGAAATCCCGTGGTCAAGAATAGTCAATGAGAAAGGAGTTCAGGATGCATGGGAGTTCTTTAAAAGGGAGGTACTGAAGGCACAGGCTAAAACTGTGCCATTAAGGAGGAAAAATGGAAGGCATCTGAACAAACCGGAATGGTTGACTAAAGAGCTCTCAGCTGAGCTAAGTATTAAGAAAAACATGTACAGGAAATGGAAGAAGGGGGAAATCACCAAAGAAGATTATAAGCAAGTAGCCAGGAGATGTAGGGAGAAGGTCAGAAAGGCTAAAGCAAAGAACGAACTTAGGCTGGCCAGAGACATTAAAAACAATAAAAAGGGCTTTTTTAAATACGTCCGCAGCAAAAGGAAAAAGAAGGAGACGATAGGGTCACTGCGCAAGGAAGATGGTGAATTAATAACAGGAGGAAGAAAAAAGGCAGAACTCCTCAACACCTTCTTCGCCTCAGTTTTTTCCCAAAAGGATAAAAACACGCAACCTGGCGGTTGGGGAGCAGGTGAGGAAGTGGGGGAAATGCAGCACAGAATAGATAGAGAGGTAGTACAGGAATACCTGGCCACACTGGATGAATTCAAGTCTCCAGGGCCAGATGAATTGCATCCTAGGATTTTAAAAGAACTAGCAGAGGTCATTGCGGAACCTCTTGCTATAATCTTTGAAAACTCTTGGAGGACCGGAGAAGTTCCGGCAGACTGGAGGAGGGCAAATGTTGTCCCCATCTTCAAGAAGGGAAAAAAGAGGACCCAAATAATTATCGCCCAGTCAGCCTGACATCAGTCCCTGGAAAGATCCTGGAGCGGATCATCAAACAGTCAGTTTCTAATTACTTAGAAAACAATGCCGTAATTACGAAAAGTCAACATGGATTTCTCAAAAATAGGTCATGCCAGACTAATCTTATCTCTTTTTATGATAGAGTTACTTGCCTGATAGATGAAGGGAATGCTGTGGACATAGTATATCTTGATTTCAGTAAGGCCTTTGACAAAGTTCCCCATGACATTCTTGCAAAGAAGCTAGTAAGAGGTGGACTGGACAGGGCTACTGTCAAGTGGATTTGTAACTGGTTGACTGACCGTACCCAAAGGGTGGTCACCAATGGCAGATTCTCATCCTGGAGAGAAGTGACTAGCGGGGTGCCACAGGGTTCTGTCCTGGGCCCGGTGCTGTTCAATATCTTCATTAATGACTTGGATGAAGGAATAGAGGGCACGCTGATCAAATTTGCAGATGACACCAAATTGGGAGGGGTTGCTAATACGCCTGATGACAGGAACAAAATTCAAAAGGACCTGGACAGATTGGAGAGCTGGGCCAAGGCTAACAAAATGAATTTCAACAGAGAGAAATGTAAGGTCCTACACTTAGGCAGAAAAAATGGTATGCAGAAATATAGGATGGGGGACACGTGGCTGGCTAACAGTACGTGTGAAAGGGATCTAGGAGTCTTCATAGACCACAAGCTGAACATGAGTCAGCAGTGTGATGCGGCAGCCAAGAAGGCCAACGCAATTCTTGGTTGCATCAATAGGAGTATGGTGTCTAGATCGAGGGAGGTATTGGTACCACTTTATTCTGCATTGGTTAGACCTCATCTTGAATACTGTGTCCAGTTCTGGGCACCCCAATTCAAGAAGGATATGGATAAGCTGGAGCAGGTCCAGAGGAGGGCAACCAAAATGGTGAGGGGCCTGGAAGCCATGCCCTATGAGGACAGACTTAGAGAGCTGGGTATGTTTAGTCTACAGAAGAGAAGGTTGAGAGGGAACATGATAGCCATGTTTAAATATTTGAAGGGATGTCATGTCGAGGAGGGAGTGGGCTTGTTTTCTCCTGCTCTTGAGACCAGGACAAGGAGCAATGGATACAAGCTGCAGGAGGGGAGATTCCGCCTGAACCTCAGGAGGAATTTCCTGACAGTCAGGGCTGTCCGACAGTGGAATGTGCTGCCACAGAGTGTGGTGGAGTCTCCTTCTTTGGAGGTTTTTAAGTGGAGGCTGGATGGCCACTTGTCGGGAGTGCTTTGAGGGTTTTCCTGCATGGCAGGGGGTTGGACTGGATGGCCCTTGTGGTCTCTTCCAACTCTACATTTCTATGATTTCTATGATTTCTATGATAAGTTATCTGTGGGCTGTAGCCCACTTCATCAGATACAGGTGACAGCTGGCGACTTGGACTTGACAAAGTGGGCTGGAGTCCGCAGAAGTACATGCGGAACAAAACTTTTTTTTTTTGGTCTTCAAGGAACCACAAGACTCTCTGGTGTTTCTAGTCATGGGTTTAATTGTTCAAAAAATAATTTACTCTGCATGATAAAAAATTAGTAACAAGAAGCGGCTAAATGGTGCACATGTGAACAAGATAAAACCAAATATGGTCCTCTTTTCTATTTCTATTATTGATGTGTAAATTGGCCTGATGTTGTTTATAACTGGTATTTGTGTCTGTGCTGTAAATTAGCTATGTCATAGTATTTTGAAAACAGTTTTATTTTGTTAAATTGATGGTGTTTGGCTAACCAATAAAGTGCTTCTTATCTGTGAATATGCTTGAAGGGTAATTATGAGTATTGGGATACCACATCTTACTTTCCTATTTATACACCATCACCTTCTCATTTCTTTCTTAAAAATTACATTACTATCTGCCTGGTACTTTTTTTTAAAAAAAAGCACGGCGATGTCCTCAAACATTTCACATAGGAAAATGGGGGCATAGGTGGTCAAGCAACTTTGGAAATGGTCAAAATAGAAAACATCAGTGAGGAAGAACCGAAAAGCCAGGACAGGCTCAGGCAGTTTCCTTTTGCCTGAGCCTGCTGGAAGGTGAAAGATCCCATCCCCCCCCTCCTCTCCACCCTGCTTGAGTGCAAATTCCTTTTTTGCACTTAAAACTTAGCCCATTCCCGAACTACATTGCAATACTGCTATTGTTGCACTTCCAACCTCCTATGGAATCCTGGGGTTTATGGAGTTGAGGGAGGGGCCTTTAGAATTCTCAGCCAGAGAGCTCTTTGGCCTCAGTGAACTACAAACCCCAGAATTCCACAGGAGGTTGAAAGTGCAGTAACAGCACTATAACAGTCTAGGGGTGAAATGACTTTAGTTTGCAGCAATGGAAGTAAGCCAGGGATGAAGGCGGAAAATGGGAGGAGAGAGAAACCGGGACGGTTTAGAGGCAGCTGGAAAAGCTGGCTGACGGAGAATTAATCGGGAATGTTATTTGCAAATTCGGAACAACTGGAGCGCACGCGTGGGATTCTCACCCTCCGTGAAATGAAGACAGCGATCCAGCTCTGAGATGACATCGGAATAGCAGAGAAGACATTAACTAAGCAGAATTCTGCTCCACTTCCCCCGCGGAGAAAGCAGCTAACTCGCCTCGCCGGTGAACCGGCGCGCGTGGAGGTTTTGGGGACCAAATAGGAAACCGGTGGCGTAAGGGAAGGGTTTCACAAAGCGAGAACGAGGCGCACGCGGGCACGAGGGCCGGCGCTTCCGCGGGGAAGGGCGCGCGTGCGCAGTCAACCCCGGCAGAGTCCGGCCGGGGAGGAAGCCAAAGGCTCAGGCGCGGGGATTCCGCGGGTGGAGCGCCCGCGCAGGCGCGCGTGCACAGCCCAGCCATTCAGCGGCCGCTCTTTCCCGCCCCCGCCGCCGCTCCTTCAGCACGCAGGAAGGGAACCGAAAGCTGAATTCTGAGGTTTCTCTCCAAATTATTTCACGTACTCACTTGGAAATATGACGCCTGCGACATTTATCAGACTTACCCCCGCATCCTTTATGAAGAAATCTTTGGGAAACTGATATTTAGATGGATGCCTTTCTCGAGGAAACCATTGTTTTGTGTTCGTGCGTGCGTGCAGTTTTGCAGTTTATGTGTATTTAGAAACGAGCCTTTCTTGAGGTTTGTTCGTATAAAAGACCTAAGAACAGTGACTATAGTAACGGATAGGGTACGTTCAATGAGGGAGAACACCAAAACACCTAAGAAGGATTTCTGGAAAAAGCGTTCAGGCGGAGGACCACGTGGCCTAATGGATAAGGCGTCTGACTTCGGATCAGAAGATTGAGGGTTCGAGTCCCTTCGTGGTTGGCGACGGACTATCCGAAAAGAGGTGGTTTTTGTTTCCCTTCCCCTTTGAAGAGGAATTAATGTGTACAGTATTGAAATTAGATCCAGTGCGAGTATAGAGAATCTTGCATCTGTTCCACTCCAGTAGTTCTTTTTAAGTAGTCTTAGGCGTAGTCTGGAAACGTCCTTCCTTGAGGGCCACCTCAGAGGATGAAGAAACCACAAGAACAGCCAGGCTCCCTTGGCCAGGTAGAAGGACTCCACCTTCCAGCTGAGGTGTGAGCTGCTCTTTACTTTTGTTTTCTCAGGGGCTGCAAGGCTTAATTTCTAGAGCCGACTTTAGGGCCGTTTCTGCCCTCCGCTGCCAAAGTGCCATTCTTCCACTTTCAAACTCCTGTGGAATTCTGGGGTTTGTGGTTTCCTGAGGCCAAAGAGCTCTCTGGTTGAGAATTCTCAATGCCCCTCCCTCTCTAAACTGCAAACCCCAGGATTCCATAGGATGTTGAAAGTGGAATAATAGCACTATAACAGTGGAGTGAGGAAATGGATTAGGTCTTCTGCACTGGCCCCATGCTCTTCCTGGCTTGCCGCTCGGAGGTAATAAAACGTGGTAGCGCGACCTCTGACGGAGGTCTTCCATACCTTAGAGAGCGCTGCGTCGTCTTTAATTTTTCAGTTCTACACCTCAGTCCACGCAGGGATGTCTCCAACTGTCGTAGCACGCACTTTTTAACAACTGGGAAAAATGGCCCTTTCCCCACGGGGGGGAAACACGGGGTAATACGGGGTAGGACGACCTCACCCGGAGGTCGTCTACATCGTGGGGTGCGCTAGGGCGGTTAGAAATGTGGAGGTTCCCCACCTCAAACTGCCCTCGCACGGCCACGGGGGTGGCGCCGCGTGTTTTATGAAATGCGCGTGCTAGCCCGTCACAGTGCCCTGTGGGGAATTGCAGGGGCACGCAAGTGCATCCCTGCAGAGCTGCTCGCTTGGCGGAGAGCTGCCAGAAGCCGCCAGCCGCCATTTCAGGCGCCGCCGGACACCGCCGGACACCACTGCCGTGTAGAGCAGCGAATGAGCGCTGCTCCCCGTGGCGACGGATTGAGGTAAGCTCCGTTCCCGCGTGCGCCGGCCCGTTTCCCCGTGTTTCACGCCCCCCCCGTGTGGAAAGGGCCAATGTGGTCTTTTCACCCCTGAGCCGCGCTATCGCGTACATGCTCACTTGTGTAGAAGTGCAGATACGCGCTGATTTGCCCATGAGATGAATGGAGGGCGGGCCGTGGTCGTGGACAGCTTCAGCAGTTGGCCCGCCTCACAAAGAGCAGGACGCTGCCATTTTTTAATCCTCGCAAAGTGGTGAGCCACAACAAGAAGGAAGAAAAAGGATTTCAGGTACATAAATTTGGGTTTTTTTCTTTACTTTTCACTTTAAAATGCCTACTTTATGTTTGCATGGGGCTGTTGGCAGCTCAGGAGGTTGGGGATATGTGGTTTGGGGGCCCATGGCTTGGGGCGGCCACCTTGGGGAGTATTGGGAAAGACTCCTCCTGAGGAAGCTCGCCATTAAAACCCCAGGATAGAGCGCTGGATGTGGGAGCCAGGGGGGCTGCGGCAGGGGGGGCACAGGACAGAAAGGGCAGCGTGCCCCATGGGAAGCCTCGCCAGTAAATTATTAAGAAAAATAAATTACTAATTTACTGGTGCTTTTGCTTGGGAAAAGCGCTGTGGGGCTCTCACGCGTCTCGCCCTGAAATGCCCAGATCATGGGGGTGAATGGTGTGTGTGGGGGGCCTTTGCGGCAGGGGGAAGAATGTGTGTGGTGGAGGGGGAAGTGGGATGGGGTCAATTTTAAAAAGGGGGTCAGCCTGGCTTTGTGCTGAGGCTGTCCTTCCCTGTGCCCCAATTTGCTGGGGTGAGGGAATGGGAGGGAGGGGGATGAGCAATTAACGATGCCACGGGAGCACAATGGGACGTGTAGTCCTCCCGGTGATGACAGCTTCCCAGGACTTTGGTTGGAATTGAACCGCTCCCTGGGCTCTGCTGAGGCTGGAAACCTGCCTCAACCGGCCTCAAATGTCACAAAGGCTGGGGGTGGACCTTGGGATTGGCGAGGGAAGGCGTGGGAATGCCAGGTAATGACGGCATCTCTCTACAGGAGCACAATTGGGCATGTAGTCCTCACGGTGGTGACAGCTTCCCAGGACTTTGGTCGGATTCAACCGCTCCCTGGGCTCTGCTGAGGTTGGAAAGCTACCTCAACTGGCCTCCAATGTCACAAAGGCTGTGGGTGGACCTTGGGATTGGAGAGGGAAGGCGTGGGAATGCCAGGTAATGACGCCCTCTACAGGAGCACAATGGGACATGTAGTCCTCCCGGTGGTGACAGCTTCCCAGAACTGGAAGCAGCAATTTTGAGGCTGAGGAACGTGGACGTGAGGGAGTGAGGTTTGTGAAGGGCGACTGAGCACGGAAAGAGAGAGGTGGAGGAAAGTCAGGAAAGGGAGGAAGCCTCCCAGGGCAATGTTGGCAACACTGGAGAGGGAGGTTTTGGCGTCAGGAGGAAGAGGAACAAAGGGAGGGGTGTAGCATGGCGGCCATCGGAAATCAAGGACCTGCTGAACGTTTGGGGCGAGCAGCACTTTCGAGTGGACCTGCAGGACAGCTACCGCAATATAGAAATATTTGAGGACATAGCCAAAGAAATGGCTATGAGGGGACACCGAAGAACAGCAGAGGAATGCAGAACAAAAACTAAAAAGCTGTGCTTGGACTACCGGCACGCAGTAGCAGCTAACAAGAGGACAGGATCCGCCAGAGTCACCTGCCCCTACTTTGAAGAGCTGGCAAGAATACTGGGGGGAGATGCGAGTGCCCATCCTCCCAGAGTGGTTGCCAGCCTACAGGTGGAAGAGGGTGGAGACAACACTGGCGCGGAAGAAGGTATAATCAATACTGAAAAACTGTTCTGTTTTGGGCCAAAGTGTACCCCCAAAGCAACTTTTATGTCTCCTTTGTTTTATAGTGCAAGAGCAGGCACAGAGCGAGGAACTTTTCGAGGATGACACTCAAATTTCCTCTGGTGCAGAGACATCTGGTAAGCCTCTGTGGATGTATGACCAGACAGACATTAGATATTGGTCATGCTCAACCCAGTTAAGATGTGTGCATGCTGAGAGTAATGAATCCAATTTTTGGAAAGCAACAGGCATGCCATCAGCTTCAACCTGTATGCGTGGGCCATGTGTGATCACAGAATAACTCACTATTTAACATCTTGTAGAGTACTACTACAGGAACACAGTTTTGCAGTTGGATTGTTAATCAATGAAAGGTTCCCAGTGCACCGTGTTTCTTTGGAATGATCAAACCCTTGCTCTGTGCACTTGAAAGATGATGGGATGTGTAATGCAGAAAAAATGGCACGATTAACGCTCCTTGGCTGTGAGCACTATGAATAGCAAGGCAACATATGGTGCTAAAATAGTAAAGCTTTTTTGAAAATGCTGCTTTTTATGTACTCCTCATAAAACTCATAAAACCATGATGGCATTGTGAATGTTGTCCAATGTGTCAGCCCTGCTTCAGAGCAGTCCTCATGACGTATTTCTCCATACAGGGATCGAGGAAACAGGTGAGGAAAGTAGCGCACTGTCCCATCCTATCTACTGCTACTCGCCATGTGTGTAACATCTGGAGAGATTTCTCTTCTTATAGATGCTCCCTCTTACAGATGCTTATAGACTCCCTCACTTTGAAATCCTATTTTTTCAGGATAATAGATCGTTCTGGGAGCCTCCGCACACAGTGGAGTGGAGTCTGAAAGAGGGGAAGAAGTTTGCCTGCTCTTCATCCTCATATGTGTACTTCAAATATCAAATGCCTGAATAGGGCCAGGATGTAGGACAGGGCTTGGGAATTATGTAGTCCTTCAGATGTTGGTGAAATGGAACTCCCAGCAGCTGCAGCCAGTCAGTGGTTTGAAATGCTGGGAGTTTTGGTTAGATAATACTTGAAGGACACACAATTCCCACCTCAGTCTAGCTGTTGTCCTTAATGGATTTTTCCCAACAGAAAATGCTAGTCCTTGTTTACTGAAAGACGTCTCAAAATTGGCCCAAATTGTTTTAATGGAGGGGCTCTCCAGGGGCTGCACTTAGGGGGTACCCAGGGTTGCTGTAGAAAAGATGCAACTACTGGAACCTAGTTGACCAGAAAAAAGTGTTCTACAACATTACATCTTGACTGCATCAACACAGAACATACAGATCCCGCCACCAACAATTTATTTTTCTACTTTTAATTCTGTAACAGTACTTTCTAGAACTGCATTCACTGAAATGAAGTCAGCTGAAAGTGAAGGCACAGCTGCTCTTGCCTTGAAGTCTATAGAGCTGCAAATTTCTGTTTAAAGACTTTGTGTTAAACATCCTATCGCTTTTTATTTTAAAAAGAAAAGGATGGTATACTTTTTAAGAGTCTCTCAATCATTGGAGAACAGACAGACAGACAGACAGACACTTTATTTCGGTCATTGACCAATAAAACAATAATAAATACAGAATAAATACATAAAAACTAATAAAAGAAAAACAAAAACAAATAGCAAAGATTAGACGGCTCGCATCAGTCACTATTAACCATTTGAGAACGTATCTTACACATAATATACAAAAACTTTGCTACTTTGAGTATAACAGTTTGCTCCTGATTATCCAGCAGATGGCGTAGATAGAAACCATCAGAATGTCCTGGGAATTGAGTTAGTAGAGGAGTAATCAGCTCTTGTCGAATGTCTCGATAAAACTGACAATATAGGAGTACATGAATTGTAGTTTCTACCGCACCGGTATTGCAAGGGCAGAATTGCATCTCGTAAGGAATTTTCCCATATTTCCCTTCCAATATCGCTGTGGGAAGAACATTAAAACGAGCCAATGTTAAGGCTCTCCTGAATTTGGGCACAGTGACATAGTACAAGTATGCGGCCGGTTTAGAGATCATCAATTGGTTATTAACAAGTGTATGCTTAGTGAAGGTAGCAATTTCTGTTTGACCTTCTATATCTAATATCCTTTGTTTTACAATAGCTTTTGCTTGGTCTAATCCTAATCCTAGGATATGATTGCTCGAAAGTCCACAAAGGCTCAACTTCTGAAGCACAGCTGTTTCCCATGAGGATTTATATTTATCAGCCAGAATTAACTGGGTCAGTCCATTCTGATTATTGTATAGCTTTAGCCAATAGGTAAAGATGTTCAACCAAATACTTGTTTCCAATTTACTAACTCCTGCCTCCCTTCGCAATACAGCATTTGGAACACATCGAGCAACCTGAAATATGCTTCTCAGAAACTTTGTTTGAACTCTTTCTAAAGAGATCATATTACTATACATCCCCAACTGAGCTCCATATAACAGTTGAGCTCGAGCTTTAGCTGTAAACAATTTGATTGCAGCTGGGATGAACTGTGCTCCTTTGCTGAAATGGTAATTTTGAATGGCTACAGCAGCTCTCTGAGCATTACTGGACACGTAATCTGAGTGAGCATTTCTACTTCCTGAAGCTTGGAAAACTATCCCCAAATATTTAAAGATCTTAACCTGCTCAACTAATTGCCCTCCTAGGACCCAACTTCTTTGCTTAGGGTGTTTTGAAAAAGTAAGGATCTTAGTCTTGGTGTAGTTTATTATTAGTTCCTCTTCAGCACAGTACTGGATAAGTGATCTAAAGGCTCTCTTAAGGCCAACAGAGGTCAATGACAAGATTACTGCATCATCAGCATACAGTAATAAGTTGATATGCCTATGGGCTAATTTAGGGGGATGGAAGGAAGAGTTACTCAGATAAGGAATCAAAGAGTTTATATAATAGTTAAATAAGAGTGGAGCCAGTACACATCCCTGTCTGACTCCTTTCTTTACTTGTACTTCCTTAGTGACATGTCCTTTATTGCCAAACCTGACTTTCAATCTGGTATTCTCATGAATTTTAATGAGCAACAGAAGTAAGCGCTTATCTATTGTGGAATTTTTAAGTTTAAGCCATAATCTGGATCTAGATATTGAGTCAAATGCTACTTAAAGTCAATAAATGCTGCGTAGAGGGATTGACCAACTTGGTGAGTGTACTTCTCTACGAGATGTTGCAATACCATTGCATGATCTACTGTCGATCTACCTTCCCTAAAACCAGCTTGTTCATCCCTCAAAGTATTCTCAGTTTCCAACCAGTCCATTAATTTAACCTGTAGATGTTTAGCATATATTTTACTAATCTGACTTAACAAACTGATTGGGCGAAAATTTCCCAGGATCATCCCTTTTACTTTTCTTATAGATAGGGATTATTATAGCTAATCCCCAGTCTTTAGGAATCATAGCTGTACGGTCAATTACATTGAAAAGTGAGGTTAACACTGGGATCCACCAGTCCAGGTCATTTTTTATTACCTCATAAGTGATGAGATCAGCACCAGGTGCTTTCCCTGGTCTGAGTTGATTAATTAAGTTCTTAATTTCTACACAAGAAACTGGGGGCCAGTATGGAAGGGAAGATATATCCAGCTCCAATTCAGTCATGGAGTTTTCCTTTTCAGCATACATGGATCTAAAATGGTCTTCCCAAATATGGGCTGGAATCTGGGATGATGGACTATAGATATTTCTTGGGAAAGATGGTGCTACCGCTCTCCAAAAGAGAGTGGAGTTATTTGTACTAGCTGCTGCTATCAGACGCTCCCAAGATACTCGCATGTTATCCTTTTTCTTCGGGCGGATCAACTGTTTGTACTGTTTTTTCAGTCTCATGAGCTCCGAAGTTGAACAAGAGTTGGTTTCCTCTTTATACAATTTGAAAAGCCGCTTTAAGGAATTCCAGGCTTCATGACACTCTTGGTCAAACCACTCATGACGTGTTTTTAGTTTTTGCCCAGCGAAAATACGTTGGGGAGCAGTTAACAAAGACTGAATTAATTTGATTAAGTTGTTATAATTATCCAACACCTCATCATCTGACTTTGGGCTTACTATTGATGCATAAAGGCACTTAGCTGATTCTCTTCCCAGGAAATCTGTAAGTATTTCCGCTTGTTGGGGTGACCATTTAGCGCGTATAGGACAAAGGTCATCAGACATCACTGTAATATGGTGTGCGGGTACATACATCCTATCAAAAGCCTTCATACACAACATAACAGGGAAATGATCACTCTCAGGGCTACTGACAACTGAGAACTTAGACAGATAGGGTATTAAACTCATTGAGATGCCAACATAGTCTAAAAGGGAGGGCTTAAGGCCAGTCCAGTGAGTATATTCAGCGGGATAATCATCACTTGTGGACCCATTCAGAATCACCAAGTTCAGTTTGGAAAAAGTTTGCATTAAACACAATCCTCTATAATCACTACATGTGTCTTTAGACTGGCGGCACAAAGGGGGGTATAATTACAGGGGGTAAATGTTGGCAATGAAATTTAGCAAAGAGCGATCTGTCATCTGCTCCAATTCTTGCATTAAAGTCACCAGCCACTATGGTGTGCGCTACAGGAAATGCTGCTAGTATGTTTTCCACATATATGTTCAATTTGTCCCATACATGTTTTATCTGTGCACGAACATACAAAGGTGGAATATACACATTGATCAGTACAAGTTGGATCTTGTTGAATTGAAGCAAAACTGCCAGTGTGTATTGATCTAATGAAGGTAATCTAGTTACTTGTACCTGTAATAAAGTAGATATCAATATACCTAACCCCCCACAAAGCCTCCCACGTCCTGTGCCAGGTACAGCATCTAGCATAATTGTCTTGTACCCTTCCATGAACAGATGTTCCGCGGCCCATGTCTCTTGAAGAAAAATTATATGATATCCAGATATATAAGCCAAGAACGAAGGGTCTCTACTTCTAGATTTCCATCCTGCAATATTCCAGGTAATTAAAGCCAACGAGGCAGCATTTATTGAATGTCATTCAGCTTCATTCATCATGGGGGTTAATGCAGGCAATTCTTGTTGGCTCATGGCTCCTGCGTTGCCTGTTATTAAACTATGGTAGCTTGGAGTAAATGTCTGGGTATCATTTGGCTTAGTTAAGGGATCACGTAGAATCTGTTGACCTACTGTCTCTATTTTTGGTGAAGCATCA
Source organism: Iguana delicatissima (assembly GCA_948472985.1). Taxonomy (NCBI): domain Eukaryota; kingdom Metazoa; phylum Chordata; class Lepidosauria; order Squamata; family Iguanidae; genus Iguana; species Iguana delicatissima. Next base: position 125,239 of record CAOKZL010002933.1, read on the forward strand.
CTCTCATCTCCTATCACTGTGGTCACTGTGGTCAAATCAATTAGATCTCTAACCGGCTGGCTAGGTAAAAATGTAGTTGGAGTCTTCGTACTAGAGCTAGAGCTAGAGCACCTTCTTCTTTTTTTCCTCTTTATTGGATTTGAGGATTCAGGAGATATACATATCAGTGGCCCGCCAGAAGGACAGCTGGAAGGTAATAGGTAGTTAATAGACGCTGCAGCAGAAGACACTGACTGTAGCACAGTTTTAACTGCCTCTAGTTTACGCAATAAGGTTTGTTGTTCTTCAGTAGAGAGAATACCAAACATCTTAATAAGGTCTTCCTCATCCTCCATGGGGTCATCTGTTATTTGCATTTTCCTAATGATTAAATCATTTGTGTTATTTCTCCGGTGCAAACCTTCACTTGGTCTTTGGACTGTTGGAATAGTCTGTTGTGTCGAGGATTGCTTACTAAGCTCATAATCTTTGGTGATTATATCATCCTCCCGTACATATTTAGATCTCTTCCCATCGCTTAACAGCCGTTGTACATTATTATTATGGAAAACACGAGTGGGTATAATTGAGAATCTCCTCAGCAATTCCCTACTTTCCAAAATCAATGTAGGGAGAGCAAAATGCCTACATGTCAATATTATTCTTTCAAAACCATGCCATCTGGGGAGCCAGGAGATTCCTGTTATCTCACTAAAATATATCCTTCGTTGGAGGAGTTGTGAGAGTGAGTATAGTACTACTCGTTTATTGTACCATTTCCCCTCATTAAAAGGGTTGATTGCAACCTGGAGTAAAATCCTATGCCGCTGTAATGTTTAATTCATCCCTGTTGTTTTCCTTGTAAGTGATATCTTGTACCACATGTGTGGGCTGGAGATATTCAGCAACATCAGAGGTTGGCTTCACAGGGGATTTTATTACATGTTTTCCCATTATGTCCTTAAGTTCATCTATTTTTCGATTGATATCTAGTAGCTTTTCAAAAATTGCAATAACCGTTTTGGCTGTTAAAAGGCAATTCTTGGCCACCAGGTTCAAGTCTGCATGTGACTTACTTGTGGTTTTTAAGGTATTTTCCCCTTTCGTCTCTGTAGAGCCTTCTTCATCAGAATAAGAAAAATCATCTGCTTCCCATTCTGACGAGGCATAGGATTTATCCACAAGGTTTGTATGTGTAGGGGAGGAGTACGGAAAGGAAGAGGGCTTGTTTTTGGATCTTCACGCTGAAAAAACTCCTCTAGCCTTTGTTGTCTAAGAGTAGCTGCTGCCTCTACAATTTCATTAGGCTCAAAACTCCCTCTCTGTAACTTCTCAGCCTCATTCCCCGTTTTAGTCAACTTCTTTTTTTCTTTTGGGCTCTTTCTCTTCCTCTTTAGCCTTTTTCCCATTCCTGCCTTGTTGCAGTCGTTATTTATAGTTATTTAAAATTATCCAAGGCTTAACTCCAAGCTATCTATTTCCAATTAAGCTTGAATACACTAAAGCTTAGCCAGGAAATTCCTTACTGCTGATAAGCCCTTTTAAAAGATAATTAAAATAAAATAAAGGAATTAAGAGCTCACTGAAACACTGGGACGCTGCCAGCGGCCATCTTCCTCCAAAGATTCATTGGAGAATATAAAAGGCAAGCTGACCCCATTCATTCACCCTAAACTTTCAATGCAAGTGGGTTTTCAGCGTGCACAGATATACCTTCCTATCACATACTAAATATTTTCTTATTTGTTGGTCAAACAGTGCACTAGTTTGAGCAGAAAAGGTGTTTGGTTGTCATTAAAAAAATTCTTTGGAAAGTGCAATAGATAACATGCCAAATTTGTGATCCTCCTGTAAGTACACAGCTTGAGAAACCCAGTTCTACAGAGGAGTTGTAAAGCCTGGTTTAGACAAACAACTCACCCCAAGGTAAAAATATTCCTAAAAGTCACCAATGCAGACTGCAGGTGGAAGGAATATGTGTTCATGGGGAAACCATGAGATTGAGTACTGGCCTACATAACAAGAGATTGAGAGCATGCAGCCTCCTAGTTTTCAGTGGACTGGAGATTCTATGAACCGTAGCTAAAACATTGAAGGTTCATGGGAACTGCAGTCCAACATCATCTGCCCTATAAAAAATTCCCCTCAAATAGAAAATTACATAATCAAAAGGGAGCGTTCTACCCCAGTCTGCTCCCCGACACACTAGTTTTCTAGCATGTATATTTAACTGTACAGTGTTAGCAGTTTGACACCATTGTCACTACTCCTGTGACCTGTGCTGTCTTGGTATACTTAGAATCCTCTGCTACAGATTTCTAGCATTATCATGCAGAACTGCACTAGAACCTTCTAGCAAAGACTTCCAAGTACCTCAACAAACCATGAATTCATAGTCCATGGAGTCACAGCAGTTAAAGTGGTACCAAAGCACTATCAACTGTGTAGTACAGAGTCGGTCTACATCTCCCACCTGACCAGATACAGTTCCACTAGTCACCAGACCCAGCGTCAGCACATTGCTGACGGTCCATGGGTACTTAGCATTGGCTAAAATTAGTCCTAGCATTAGGGGAGCACATCTCCCCTAATGTAAGGCACATCTCCTGAAAATTTTCCCACAGAAGCCTGCTGTGACATTACTTCAAAGATATTTTGGAAAATTTAAAATTGTTATTGGCTCTCCAGGACCTGCTTGAGTCTTCCTCATTGTCAGTGCTATAACCCCCAATGGGCAACAGCATATTTGTCAAGAGGGCCCACCAGATCACTTGGAGCAATCCATGATGGTATTGTGAGTGTTGTCCAATTTGTCAGCCCTGCCTCGGAGCATTTCTCATTACCTATTTCTCCATACAGGGATCGAGGAAAGGTGTTTCACGCCAGTCGAGGTTGGCACCTCTACAACGGAGAATGGTAGCACCACGGGCCCACCGGAGAGTTATCAAGCAACCTTATCCACAGGTAGAATTGCTACAGTCTGTCTTACTGTAGGGAGAAGTTGTATTCACCGTGGTTTTGTTGCAATGGATGCACATTACTGCATTCAAAGCAATGGCCGGACGTCAACGTATTGCAGAAAAGTGTGAGAGCGTTGAAGCAAGGGGGCACATTAGCAAGGAATTTCAGGGTTTTTTGTGAGCATGTTTGATTGGGCAGTAGGGAACAGAACATAGACCTTAGCCGTGTAATGTGAACAGTACAAAATCCAATATGTTCATGCTACAGCAGCATAAATATTTCGGCAAGGTACCCACCCCTTGCAATGTAATAGCATGTCCTTTATTTTTTCAATGGTTAATCCCGTGATAACGGCAAAGCAGCGATTACGTTGTAATCACAGACCTCAGGTGCAGCTATTTAACTCTCTGTGTATTTGCAACACCCCTAGATGATGCCACCACTGGAACCCCAGGTGTCCTACGGGCCGTTCCCACAACGGGACTCTCCCCTAAGTCGAGGATCCAGATGTCCCGGTACAGGGACAGGAATGGCGACCGTAGAGACACTTCAACTGGGGTGAGTGCAATGATGGAATTTATCCGTGAGCAGCAGGAACTCGGCAGGCAACAAGGTGCCAGGGAGTTCAGTGTGATGGAGCAGCACTTCCAGCATGAGATAGCCACTGTGGAAGAGGACCGTAGAGAGAGCGTCTCCCTCCTCCGGGTGTGCGCCATGGCTGTGGACAGGATCGCGACAGTGGCGGAAAGAATTGGAGGAGTCCAACCAAGGAGTGATGGCACTGTGGATACTGAACCAACAGTGCAGGAGAGTAGTCAGAGCCTTGCTCTGCCAGGCTTCTCGGCGTCTTGCCAGCAGCAAGCAAGTGGGGGAAAGGCTTTGCGGGTGAAGAAACCCAGAAACAGGTACAGCCCCTGAGAAAGGTCCCCACCCGTTTCAGGGCCTGCCCAAACACCTTGTTTTGGTTGTGCATTACAAAAGTTCAAGTGCCTGTTGTACAGTTGTCCTTGCAATGCCAACCATGTTTACACTGTTTATGTTGTTGTTAACCCTTTAATATAAAAGAAAATTTAAAAAATGTTCACAAGCGGACTTGTGACAAAGCTAAAATTTTTTGGGAGAAAGTACAAGAAACAACGCAAGAAGTGCTAGAAATAAAGATACCTTATATTCCAGAATTATTTCTACTGAATATTTTAAACAAAATTGAATGAAGTAACAAGAATAAATATTGGAGAATTATTTTGTATATGGTTACCGCAGCGAGAATCGTGTTTGCAAAAGAATGGAAGAACAACCAGATCCTGGAGATTGAAGACTGGATAGTTAAAGTAATGGAGTATAAAGAAATGGACAATTTAACAGTGATGATAAGAGGAAAGAATCAGGATAAGAATGAAGAAGAATGAAACAAAGTTGGGAAACTCCAGAACCTGTTAGAAAAGAGTTAGTGGTTCTGACTGGTCATTAAAATTATGATAAGTGTAAATATAAAAAAATGTAATATAAATATTACAATATAAATATTATAAAAGTTGTAAATGAGTTTGAGACGGCCGACAGACTATGAAGCTAAAAGTGCAATAAGTGGAAAATACAGGAACATTAGGTATTAAGTAGTTGGGGATAATGGAAATAGAAGGGATCCTCCTTGGAGGGAGGGAAGTGTTATTTGAGAAACATTTAATTACTATAGAATGGGAATTGAAGGAGGTAAAGGAAGTACTGAAGGGGATTCAAGAAGAATTCACAGAGAAAAGTGGATTTGATACATCTTTTTAAATGATTGAAAAATCTATGGTAATTAGATATTGTCAAATTGGTAAAGATGCGACGTTAAGCTGATTTAATTTTCATGTTTTGCTGTGAAGGTTGTACTTTTAAGGTGTTGTATTTTAAAAAAAAATGTTCACAAGCCATACAAAGTTTGAACAATTTATTTTCAAAACTATATAGCCAAAGAAAGCCAACACCGTACTATTAACCTAATTTTCTACCACAAAGCACAACTTTTCAATAAAACTACAAACAAACGGTCAAAAATAACTGTTTCCTGGGCCATTCCGTCCCCTCCTGTCCTTCCCAGTGCTGGAAGCTCACAGCTGCAGCTATTCGCTGTCCCCAGCAATGAGGCCCGCTATGGCGGTCCTCACATGTTCCCCTTCCTGGAGCCTCCTTCTAGAGGCATAGGGACGAAAGTCTGCCGGGCTAGGTGGAAGACTTGGTGGGGGTGGGGGTGCCAGCTCTGGATGGAGGATGTGGCCCTTCGACTCATAGATATTGTGTAGGACCACACACGCCGAAATAACTGGGAGGTAGTTCTGCTCCAACACAGTCAAAGGTGCAGAAAGACAGCCCCAGCGTGCCTTGAGCCTTCCAAAGGACCGCTCCACGACATTCCTGCAGTGATTGAACACCCTGTTGTAGGCCAACTTGCATTGGTCTAGTTGTCCTCCATATGTCTTCATCAGCCACCTGGAAAGGGGGTATGCAGCATCACCCAGGATGACAGGACCTATGGCAACACCACCGATGGTGATGGTTGGGTTCCCTGGAATGAACCTTCCAGCCTCCATGGCGTGCCACAGCGATGAGTGCCGGAAAACGAACGCATCATGCGTTCTCCCAGTGTATCCCAGCACGATGTCCACAAATTTCCCGGCATGATCCACCATGCCCTGTAGGAGTATGGAAAAGGAGCTCTTCCTGTTGATGAACTCCTTTCCTCTTCCTTTGGGTGGCTGCACCAGAATGTGTGTGCCATCCACTGCCTTGATGCATTGCGGGAAACCCATCTGTAGGAAGCCATCCATGATCTGCAAGGATCAGGGGAAAAAAAGGCAATTTTCAGAGAAATTGAACACTAACACCAATGCACGTTTGAAGACAGTGTGGGGCCACAAGGGACTGACTGTCCCGTGTTTCCTTGGTGGGGAATGGGGTTTGCGTGTGTGTTTGTGTGTGTCTCTGTCTAGTGCGACAATTGCTGAATGCTGGCCCTTTTAATGTCTTATTTTTGGCTGGGAGAGTGTTACCATGAGGCTGAGAGAGTGTTAGACAACAGGGACCGAGGGAGGGATGGAGAGAGAGGAAGAGTTAAGGGTTTGTGTGTGCGCATGTGAATTGTGTCAGAACTGTTTTGGGCTGAGAGAGTGGCACCAGAAGTGACTGAGGGAGGGAGGGAAAGAGGCTGGTGGGGTGCTGCTTGCTGTATGCGACATGCCTCAGGGATTGTGTCAGAACTGCTGAGAGAGTGGCACAGAAGTGACTGAGGCAAGGAAGAGGGGGGAGGGAGGGAGAGAAAGAGGCTGGTGGGGTGCTGAGAGACAGAGAGAGTGCCACCACAGCTGAGGGAGAGTTCTAGAAAACTGTTTTAGAGTACCCACCCTCCTATAGTCTCCAAGACAAACAATGGATGCCAGAAGCACATGCTCTATGGCAAGGCACACCTTTATTACGATAGCAGCTGCTGTGGAGATCCCCTGGCCGAAAATGTTGGCCGTCTTCCTGTAGATCAATGGGCTGGTCAGCCACCATACAGTGATGGCCACCCTCTCCTCGACAGGGATGGGTTGTCGCATCTCCGTTGTTCTTCTCTCTAGGTGGGGACGGAGATGGTCTGCGATCTCAAACAGGGTGGCTTTGGTCATCGTAAAGTGGTAGAGCCACTGGTCCCACTTCGCAAGAATCTCTTCAGTCCACCACGTCCTGCGCATCCTCTCCCAAACCCACCATCTTCTGGGGCGTGGCACATGTTGCGAGGAGACTTCCAGCAGGGGCACATAACGGCTGAAGTCCTCCCCATCATGGTCCAGATACGGCCTGTAGCTGTACCTCCTTGCTGTGTCTCTGCCCACTGTCTTTGGATTGTTTCTATAACAATCCCCAGCACCATAATAAACAGCCCAAGGGCCCTGTAAATGGTCGCCATGCCCTCTTCTTCCATAGCCAAATTAACCAGAAAGACAAAAGACTCAAAAGACCGCAACAAAAGACTCTCTCTCTCGCTCTAATGCTCTCTCCATGAGGCTTCAGAGAAAGGGGGGCAGGAGGGAGGGGGAAGTCGTGGGAGGAGCTAGGTGGCGCTGCGTACGTGCTCACGTGCACACTTATGCAATGACGCAATGACGCACGGAGCCATTTTACAAAAAAAACCCAGCCAATCACAGGCGAAGGGGAGGAGCTAAGGAGACTACTGGGAGTGGCCATGAGAAAATAGTGTGGATCTTTAAGCACACGCTATCACACGCTAGCCGGGTTCACGCTACAGCCGTGTAGAACTTCTTAAATTAAAGTCCGTGCTAGCGCAGCTACAGAAAACAACGGCCGGAAGCGTCGCGCGCGATTTCATCGCCTCGTGTGGAAAGGGCCAATGTCTCATTACCACAGGGCAGAATCCCATCTTCCCTAAAAGAAGCTGTGGTGGGGCCCCTATTAAAAAAAACCACAAACACCTTCCTGAACCTGACCACACTGGATAATTGACAGGCAGTCTCCAATATCCCTTTTCGGGCAAGGTATTGGAACATGTGGCGGCCTCTCATCTCCAGGGTTTCCTGGATGAAATGGATTATGTAGATCCATTTCAATCTGGCTTCAGGACTGGTTATGGACAGAGACTGCTTTAGCTGGCAGTGGATGACCTACGTAAAGAACTGGACAGAGGGAGTGTGTCCCTGCTGGTTCTGCTGAACCTTTCAGTGGCTTTTGATGCCATCAAGCATGGCATCCTTCTGAGCTGCCTCTCTGGGATGGGACTTGGGGAGATTGTTCTGCCATGGTTCTATTCCTTCTTGGAGGAGGCAAACTAAGAAGATGGGGGATTCCGGTCTGGCTCCATGGGCGTTGGCTTCAGGGTTCAGTTTTGTCCCCAGTGCTATATAGCATCTAAATGAAACTGCTAGAAGAGGTTGTCTGGAGTTTGAATTTGGATGTCACCAGTATGCTTTAGTTTATGATGAGAAAATGATATTTTTCCCCTTTTCTCGTTGTGATATCTATGTTAGGAGACATGTCTATGTCTCCCTTTCCCATATAGGTTGGCAATAAATGAAACATTTTACATTTTTGATTATGCCTTTAGAAACCTTTTCCTAGATCTGTAGCATATCTGAAAAATGGAGTATCTAAAACTGTGCTGACTATTCATCTTCATGAGCTAGAAAGAATCATGACTATAGAGAAAGTCAACAGTTTGTTGCTGTTTTTTTTGTTATGTTTGTGTTTAATAAAATAATAAAATAAACATTTATTTTAAAAAAGGCAATGATCACACTTCTTTTTTTGTTTGTTTCTGGCAAATTTTATTCTGAGCGAGAAGGAAGGTGTTACAGATAGCAAAGAGGAAGGGAAATGCATGAACTCACTTTCTTCAGTTGCAGAGGAAACCTGCATCTGCACAGGCAATGCTCCCAGTCTAGCATACTGTGACATATGTTGTGGTCCCTTCCCCGAGAGAGGTTTCACTTGAAAAGATTTCTTGTATGCTTTTTACTGCCATGGTAGAACAGTACTACTTTACAAGGTAAATTTTAAATGCTGCAGTAAATGTAAACAATGTAATTGCGTATAAGACAACTTGCTAACTCATGCTTACACAGCTTGTGCTGTCTTATCATACCTGTGTTTGGCTACCTTCTGCTCAGCCTTGGGAGCACACTTAGTTCATGCACACACTCAAAATCATCCCACACTGGTACCGACCAGCTCATTTCTCCTTGCCTGACAGAAGGGACCTGCCTATCCTATCTATACTCTCTCCATTCTCTTCAGGGCAGAGGGCCCGTCAACAAGAGATTCAAGAACACAGCTTTAGGTCTGGCAAGGTTTCAGGCTATCCTCCTTGAAACCAGTGTGGTCTTCAGACATGTTCCACTATGATTGGGTTACATGGGTTTTATTTCTATTTTAATGAACTGTTTACCTATCAACACTGTAGCCTTTGGCGCTTATCACATGAATCAAGTAAATTGCAATTACAATGGATAATAGTTCTTTGGCTAGGACTTATCACATGAAATTGTTCCTGTTCTGTCGTTCTCCCAGTGGGAGACCGTTTGAAAAAAAAAATCCATTAATAACCTCCTTTGTAGAAGAAATGCTTTCCAAATGGTCTTCCAACAGGAGAACAACAGAACAGGAACAACTTCATTTGATAAGTCCCAGACAAAGATGCTATTATCCTGCTGCAATTGTAGTTTATCTGCCTCATGTGATAAATTCTTTAGTCTGGCTTCAGTGTGCAAAAAACAACATTGAATTTGTGGCTAGGAGCTACTAAAGTTGTTAGTATTGTCTATGGCTTCACATGGGCGCCATTATTCCACAAACACAGAGGGCCTCCTGTCCCTAGGCCTGCTTCATATGTTTCTCCAACATGTTCCCATTCAAGTGTGTCAACCCAGAAGGGGAACTTTAGGATCTTCCACCTGGTTGTAAAATCACTCATCTTTACAGGCATTAAAACTAAGATGGACACTGGTTTATTTGCATTATTGAGATGTTCCTCCTTATTATATCGCTAAAAGGAGAAACAGTGAAAAAAGTCATATTGCCATTCTTCAAGTTACCATTAAGTTGATAATATTCTCTTCTGTTTTTGAATTCTGCTCTGCATATCTTACAAAGTCTGAAATCTTAAGGCCAAAGACGGACACATTTACCAAATAGCTAAAAGGAATATGAAAGAGGAAGGTCGGCTTGGTGAACATAGATGATGATTCACCCAAGCTTCCCTCTGGTAGACAGACTTCATACATTTTTGTATTGTTCTAAATTCTGCAAAATCTCTTTGAACAGAGGTGACAATAAAAATATGCACAAAAGATATGAAGAAAATTCCAATGGTTTGCATATTAACATGGAGTCTCAGAAATGGAAGACTCATGCTGGAACTGCCACTTAGGGCCTTTCTGCACTACAGTGCTATAGTGCTATTATTCTACTTTCAACATCCTGTGGAATCCTGGAGTTTGTAGTTTATGGAGGCCAAAGAGCTCTCTGGCTGAGAATTCTAAAGGCCCTCCCTAAACTGCAAACCCCAGGATTCCACAGGGTGTTGAAAGTGGAATAATAAATAGCTCTATAACAGTATAGTGCGGAAAGGCCCTTAGCCATGGAGCTCACTGGGTGATCCTGGCCCACCTCCTTTACTTTACAGAGATTTGCTGTGAGGGGGGCAGAAATCCAAGCATGCCATCTTCAATATCTTAAAAGAAAAAACAAAACAGAAACCAAGATGTACACAATTCCTGTATGTAACAACTAATCACATTTAATATGCTAAGATCATGACATCACATTTTACCCTTCCACTTTTGAATAATGTAACCTATAAAAACTATTGATATAATGAACCGAGCATAGCAAAACAGCTTCTCCAAGCAAAGCACAGCCCTGTCCCATTTTGCATTTACAGGAACTTGATTGGTCTGGGCAGATAGTTGTTCCCTCATTAGTTTCACCTCAAAATAGACACTTTTGAGAAAGACGTGGGTTTCTTTTTCGGCATTTTCTTTGCTTGTCAGGGTGTTATCACAGGGCTCCTCCTCCTTTTGCACCATCTCTTCTAGAATGGAAAGAAGCAGAAATTGTTACTCTGTACAGCTGGAGGAAGTCTTGAGCAACAGTAACTATATCACGCCTTCGGATGGCTCACCAATCCACGATTTTATCTTCGCTAAACTGGGAAAAGCACATAGCACATGTGGAAGGAAAACATGCCTCTGCATGTGCCCAAATACATAAGAGAAAGGAGAATGCTCCAGGGAGGTATGTTGATACAGGAGTCTCAGGAGAATGGTGGGAAAAGCATAATGTGTAAGAAAGGCAGGAGGAAGAAGGGTATCAAGACAATATCGTGGTGGTGATGATAGGGGGTAATGGGGAATGGGCAAATAGAAGGTATTTGCATACTGATCTGAAACCAAAATACTTTTGCTTCTGCACTCAGCAACCACAGTTTTCCAACCTTTTCTCATGTTAGACAGTCAGGAGTCGACTGCAAATTTCATCTTCGTCTTAGGGTCACCATAAGTCAGAAATTATTTGAAGGCACACAACAACAACAATATATCATTTCCTTCTATCACAATTGGTGTGTACATAAGGACCAAGGAACCTGTGGGTCTCCATAGGTTGTTGAACTCCAGTTCCTATCAGCCTTACCAGCCTCGCCAAAGAAGCGGGGAAATACATCAGTTTCTGGTGGGCCATACAAGTGTTGCCAAACCAGAACTATCCCACACTCTGACATTTCGGGGCCCAATCCTGAGACTACAGAAAACCCCTTATGATGTCATAGGGGGGAAGTCCTGGTGATGTTCTAAGGGACAGCTGTCTGTGATACCCTTAAGCACGATTCCTTAAGCATCAAGAGCAGTTGCACAGAGGATGCTGTTATCATAGCCTACCACCTCTCCTGTGAGATATGTGATTTTCATAAATTGGACTTACTAATGACTGGAAAACATGATCAATGTCAAGCTGACTTGAGATGTGTTCGGGGTTATAAGGCCAGAGAGGATTAGGCAGGAAAGCCCGTGCTGATGGGTTTGTGCCAATCCTTTTATCAGTTCAGGCTCTTTGCATTTCTGAATAGAATGAAAGACAAATTGCCTACACTGGTGAACAATCAGAGACCATCCCTTGATCTTAATCTTATGGAGATCTTTCCTATATGCCCTACCTGACTGAGCATTAAGAGATCATCATGATCATCAATGTTTTGTCACTCTGGAGTTAAGCAATCAACCCATTCCACACTCCTTTGTCAATCCTATGGGAAAGCCATTATGGTTTTGTCAATGCAGCCCTTTAGGGTGTGAAATAGCATATAAAAACCCTAGCTTCGACCCTGGCCATTTATAGTACATTGGATGTACTATGTTGTACATGGTGCCCCAGACTGCTGTTCCTCTGCTGTCTGAGCCACTCTGCTGTGACTGGCAACTATCACACAATTTTCCACCCAATTTCTCACTCGATCTAACTTTTCTTGCCTCATTTTCCAATAGCCTTGCATGGTTCTTAAGACTGTCTGATTTCTCGTGTGTTTGTCAACTCAAATAAACTACTTTGTTTAATTTTAACTGGAGTCCTCTCTATAGTCAGTACTGGTATACATAGGTGAAAATATCCTGCTGTTAGCCTTCTCTCACAGGCCTTCTTTGAGCTATAATTCCTGCAAATTCTAAGGAGATGCTGGCATTGCAGATGGATCTCAATGTCCCCCACCTGTTAGGGTAACAATGCCATTCAGATAAAAAATACCAAGTCTAAGTAATGAAGAACACAACACACACACACACTTTCCAGGGCTATGCCCCAAGGATATCCTGGAGTTTTTTGTTTGGTAAGACATTTGATTAGCACTCTGGGCTTTTCTGCACTTTGCGGGGGAAACGGGGCAGTCCATTACTCACAGAACTGGCTCACTCTCCCCCAATGATCCACGTTGCTCTGGAGCAGCGTGCACCTGCTGTACGCACTCTCTGGGGACGAAATGGAGGCTTCCGGTTGGCGGAGGCTCTCCACCAACCGGAGAACCTTGCCAGCCAGAAGCCCACCCCCGGAAGATCTGCAGCCTCGCACTGGTGCGAGCCTGCAGATCTGTACTTTAGCGCGGCGATAGACTGGTGCGCGCTGCGCTATTGAAAGATCTTTTTTTATCGGTCTTTCAATAGCATGGCGAAGCCCCAGTTCTGGACATTTGGGAGCAGACTGAGGTCCGGACAAACAGCAAATAGTCTGGACCCAGTTCGCCCCAAGAGCAGACGTCCTCGCCCGACAGCCCTCTGGCCCATAGCTAAAGTAAAGTGCTGAAAAGGCCTCTGACTGAGAATTCATAATTGCCCTCCCTAAATTGCCAATCCCAGAATTCCTTAGGACAGGGCTTTCCAAATGGTGTGTCACAACAGATTAGTGCAGTGGTTCTCAACCTGTGGGTCCCCAGATGTTCGTGGACTTCAGCTCCCAGAAGCCCCAGCCACTATGGTCAATGCTCAGGGCTTCTGGGAGCTGAAGTCCACAAACATCTGGGGACCCACAGGTTGAGAACCACTGGATTAGTGTGTCGCCTGTAGTGTATTGGTGTGTTGCCTCCCCGGCCGAGAAAGACCCCTCAAATCTGGCCTGCTGCTGTTGCTCTCTCTGGGGCCTTTCCCCGGCAAGAACGATGGCAGTGGCCCAGGATCAGGGGACTGCCTTTCCCCACCATAGATATGCCTCTGGGTACCTCCAATTTGCTAGTAAAGCTGAATTATTGTGTTGTGAAATGATGCATGTCAGAAAAAGTGTGTCACCAACGTGAAAAGTTTAGGATGTTGCTATAACAATTAAAGTGGAATTATAACTCTATAACTGTATGGTATGAAAGAGCCCTGGATAATTTCTTCAAAACAACAAGGCAAACTGCCTGTATTGTCTTCTCCACTTCCTACTGCCTCTCCAGCTTAAAGTGAGCCCTTCCTCCCCTTACAGTGGCCATTGGAGCCAACTTTTCAGGACCGGAGGAAGAAACAAAGCATCAGCTTCACCATCTCTTTGAACAGGCTATTTTGACTGCTTTCTTGTTCCTAAGGGCCTTGTCACCTAAACATAGCAATAAAGATATTTAGATCAGTAATTTTTAAAATGCTGTCTCTGTTATGATCTCCTTATTCCTGGATATGTGTTGAATAGATATTTTTGATTTCTGTTTTTGGTGCAGGAACAGCCCAGTCACTGGACAGAGGGAAACACTTGCCTCAGCTGGTAAATGCTTAGGAGTGGGGACTGGGAAAAGGACACACTTGCATATTCTATGTGTTGTGTCTTTCCCGTCACCTTCTGTGTCTGCTAGCCACCCTATCCCCTGGTTTCAGACCAGTCCAAGAGGTTTTGCTGGCTGAGGCACAGAACAAAATGATACCCTCCACCATCCCACGCACGGATGTTGACAGGACTGCCAGCTGAATCTTGTTTCAACACTAGATAGAGGATAATGTCCCCCACAGCACCAGAAGGAAACAGGCTAGCTTTGGGGGTGCAGGAAAGGCTGTATAGGCACCCATAGCTCTTTCCTCCTGAAGAAAGGAATGTCTGCAGAGCTCAGGAAGAATAGCTGGGCACTTCTGTTGCTGTCCGCCTCCCAGTATCTGCCATCTACCATGGCTGCATCACTTTGCTGAATGATAAGGCCAGCCCTGTCTGAGATGTAAGATTCAACTGCCAGTCTGGTTAGATTATGGATGTGGAATGAAGAAAAGGGCATGGCCTTGCCCTTTGCCTCAGGCAGCAAAATTTCTTGGGCTGGCTGTGCAACCAATTTTCAACAATATACTTCTTTCACCCCGCCCCCCGCCATTACCCAGCCATCTTTTGGGTAGCTAATATTAAAAGCTGATGTAGTTAGGCACTTGTGGGACAAGCAGCTTCATTCAATCCAACTCCCTCTTATACTTCTTATGTGAAATCACTGCTCTTGTTCCTACATGCCTTCAAGTTGACTCCAACTTATAGCAACCTTATCAAGGAGTTGTTTTAGCTCGATTTATCAACAGGAGGTTTGCCATTGCCTTCCTCCGGGGCTGAGAGTGTGTGACTTACCCAAGGTCACCCAGTGGGTTTCCTTGGGTGAGTGGGGATTCAAATCTTGGTCTCCCAGTGTCCTTGTCCAACACTTAAACTGCTATACCTCATTGGCTGCCCATGCAAAATCATATGAATGTCTTAGTCCCCAGTTAATAGCTTGCTAGAAAATGCTTTAGAATTAGATCCTGAATACTGACTATTACATCATTGTGGCACCACACTCTCAGCTCTCATGAATGGCTTTAGACAAATAGCCAGGGCCAGCCTGTACGCTTTGCTACCAGAGGCGAAAGACAAGATGGCACTCTCCCAATTCCATCAGCAGAAGCTGACCAGACTGACAATGGAAGCTTCTTCAACTGGGAGAGTGACCCCCATCATCCCTGAAGGGAGTGGGTTAGTATGGGGGAAGGGAATATGGGGAGGCCCCACAATTATATGTTCCTACTCTTTTCCACCGCGCTCTGTTCACAGCACCTACTGCCTTAGGTAAACTGCTTCACTTTGCCTAACGGAAGGGCCAAACCTATGACACCTATTACTTAGAGAATTTACAAACAGATAATACAGTACTAAGTAAAATAGATAAACACAACAAACAAAACAAATACACACACACACACACATGCAAAAAGACAGAACATGAAAGGGGAGGTGGTGAAAGATATATTGTAGAAAGTTAATTATGGATCCTTGACATAATAGTCTTCAGCTTTTAAAAATCCAGATTCTTTTTTATTCTCAATAACATGGGGCCACTTTATAACTTTAGCATTCAATTAACAATTTATATTCATTCTCCCTCTCTCTCCATCCCCCTCTAATGTTCCCTAACATTGTCTCTCAACATGTAGATTGAAAAATAAGACATCCTCCCCGCCAACACTATCCATTTCTTGCCCACTGATCCAAAGGAAATAGACTGTACAAAGTTTAGACTGGACTTTGATGACAGAAAGAGGAATAAACCACTGTATAGGAATTTAGGGGTTACCTGCTGCATAACACAAGACTTGATTTTTGATTATTAACTAACCGGCATTAGAAAAAGGGTCTTCAGAACCATTTTGCCTCTTCTTAAAGCAAATGAATCTCTCCCATCTGAGGAACCAACGGGGAGGTTTCATCATCTTCAGAGACAGCGTCAGGTAATTCTCAAGGAGGCTAGCAACCATCAACAAGAAAATGCCCATGAAAAATTTGGCTGCAAAATGAAAGGGAGAGTGAGATAGTAAAGGGCCAGGTGTGGAGCCTAACATTTGGCTTTACAGCAGGGGTGGGGCCTTGTAGCCCTCCAGGTGTTGCCTATTTGTGATGAATATATAAAAAGAATTCAAACAGTGCAAAGATGAAAATGTTTTAAAACACATAAAAATACTTTTTAAAAACTTTTAAAACGGTCTAAAACAATCCTCAAAAACGATTCTAACACAGAGCAATTTTAGATATTAAAGGCTATGCAGAGCGGCACTGTTTTGGCCTGCTACTGGAAGCTTAAAATGGATGGAGCCAGCCGAACTTTCTTGCTTATGGAGTTCCACCGTCAGAGTGCTGCAACAGAGAAAGCACCCTTCTTTGAGGACACATAAAGGAAGCTGGACAGCTAAAGAGCCACGAGAGATGAAAGGAATCCCTTCTTCAAACAATGTATAGTTAAAACTGTATAATTCCTTTCTCGGATTGTCGGATAGGATGCCTATTCTGAGCTGGAATTGGCTGCACCTTCAGACTTCCCTGAGGCTTTGGTTGGTATGAAAACGTGACACACATCACCACAATATAGCCTTATTGGTGTTAAATGATGCAGCAGGGGGGCTGCAGCAAAAGTTAAACATCACAGTCCTTTGCTGATAGGTTCCAGCATCCCCTCACAGTAGGATTGTCAGTTCCAGATCACCCATGGCCCTGAGGTTTCTGGGCCAAAGCCTGAGACCTAGAGATAGTCCCTGATAAGGTCATTAAGCATTGGGCTTCAAGTACCAACCAGAGTTGCTCATAGGCTGTCATTCAAACACACACAAAATTTCCTGTTTGGAAGGTACGAAAGAAATCTTATCTAAAATCATACTCATTTCATCAGAGCAAGGTGAAACTAAGGGATTATTCCTTCTCACTTAGAGAGATGTGATCAGGAACACTGAACCCAGCCTATCCCTGGGCCACTAGTCCTGATACAGGTGGCTGCATAAAGGATACCTTGGGCTAGGGCACTTCCCCACCCCCCATGAAGATGGAAGATGGCCTTTTGAGTTTATATAATGCAGAACCAAGCAAAGGAAAACGAAGTGCACAGGCACGATCCATCTCCCATTCTAACAGCTCTAAGAACAATAGAGACAAGTTGCTGAAAGGAAAGCTTACTCCCCTAATCTGTTCACTGCCTTGAACTTCCAGGCTAAAGTTGTAGGAATATTTGGTATCTATATTAAGAAGAATACAGCAGGGCTACTACAACATGAACTTGTGGTAGAAAGAGGAGAAGTGACTCTGGATGCTCTCATAAGATAAAAAAAATTACATATATTGTCTCAGGAAATCCATCTTAGGATAGGAAAGGAAACAAGCTTAGCAAGTGTTTCATTTTTCACTTGTACGAGCTGAACATCCCCCAAGTACTGAACTGTAAGTCCCCTTTGCCTTACAGTATCTTTCACTCTGTCTTGCAGTGTCTGCTTCATCTTGGGATGACCTATTTGTCTTCAAAGCAACTGAAATTCCTCCCTATTCTATCTACGCCTCAGTTCTATAGAGCTGTACATAGAAATTGTCTGGTTGAAGTTTGGGAATCAAAACACTCCCATTTCTGCTGGTGTGAGCCATCTCACCTCATTTCACTTACAACTGCTATCCCTGTTTTCAAAGCTCAGGAAAAGAAAGGATGCATCAGCACAGTATCTGGGGCTAATAACCCATAGAAGCATTTAATATCTATATTAAGCAGAGTGCCATGAAGCTAGTCCAACATGACCTTGTGGTAGAAACAAGGGAAATGACTCTTGATGTCCTTCTGGTAAAAAAATAAAAACTTTTATTGTCTCAGGAAATCCATTTTCATATAAGAAAGGAGATGAGTAAAAGAAGTTGACCTAAACATGGTTAGAAGAGCCTCTAATAGTTGCCTGTCATGTGTGGGTGTAAGGGAGAGTCCATATTTGGGGTTGCAGCCTCACAGTTGTGGAGCTTGGAGTGTGGGGAGGGAGGGAGGGAGGGAGAGGAGGGGCTGTAGCACAGGGGACGTGGTCACTATGCATGGGGACATGGCAAGGGCATGCAGGGGTTTGGCTATGGGTTCGGCTGCCCCAAAAACGTTGCCGCTCAGGGTGAATCGCTCCCATCACACACCCCGCCATGTGACTGCAGCCTTATGGATGAATCTTCCAGACAATAGAGAAACAGAGACTGAATAGCTTCTTGGGAGTGACTTTTGCAGGCAAGAAAGGAGCAAAAGACTTGAGTACCTAGACCAAAGAAAGACACAGAGGGGTGAAAAATAAGGGCAGACATAATCTAGATTTCCCTCTCTCACTAAT
>CAOKZL010002934.1:0-144530 GCA_948472985.1 Iguana delicatissima
GTGCATGGCTCCTGGGCATTCCTTTCAGCAACTTGTACCTCACCACCGCTTGTTCCATGTTCCTGAAAATTGAGAACAAGGATTATTAGTTTCTGGTCTCCCCAAGGTAGCCCCAGACTCTCCAGATATGTTTCCCATTTTACCTGCGCTACAGCATTCTCTGCTGAGAGAGAGTCTAACATAGTGTGCCACATTTGGGGCTCCTCCTCTGGTGGACAATTCTCTTTATCTGCATCCATACTGCATTTCTGAGGGGTGCTTGGTGACTCCATGTTGTCTCCGCAGGACTTGTCCGGGCATGCGAAAATGACCGCTTCTCTCCCCACACTATATCTCTCAAAGGGCGTCTTCCTATTGGCCGGTTTGACACACGTGATTCCGAGGGGTCCAAATCCATCCTATTGGTCGAGGGTGGTGGGCGGGCTCACACAACCCCGCTGGGCCAATGGCAGCGCGCCTTGGAAATCGCCCCTGATTGGCCCACGTGGATCCGAGGGGGTCACGTGGCTCCGCTGGGGCCCAATTAGAACCCCGATTTAGCAATCACCCCATTGGCCGGCTTGGACCACATGGGAGGGGAGGGGACCACACGGCCCATTCCAGATGTCCCGCCCTAGCACTTCCGGGGGAGGGAGATTGACAGGTCATAAATCAATCACTTTTGACAGGTCACAAATCAATCAAATCTGAGGGTCATAAATCATTTTTGACAGGAGCTACACAGCTCTACTACTTAAGGGTGACAAGCTATCTTACTTCCATCAATGTTATCAACTAAACGCTTGTTTGTAGGGAAAATCTAACAGAAGTGTGGGCTCTCAAAAGGGAAGACAGAAAGGAAGAGAAGGACATTCAACACGTGACAGGAGGACCTTGCTGGTTTGGACTACAACTTTAACCATTCTGCCCAGCCTGCTTCACTGGGGCATAAATAGGGTGCACATTCTGGCCATTGTGCTGAGGCATTCAGCCTTTGCAGTCCTACCTGGATCTCTTTTAAGAAGATCCTGGGCTGAACCAACATTAGTTCACGCATGTCTGTTTTCAGTACATGAAAGCCCATGAGGGGGATTCTGCCTGGATTAGTGTGGCAGCATCCTTGATCAGTGGATCAAATTTAGCCACAGCCAAGTGTTGATGACTGAACTGGAGGGCATACTTCCTTGTGTGTGAAGTTCAGGACTAGCATACACCATAATTTAAACCAAAGTGTTTTCTGGCTTGTGTTACAAGCAAATTGGTTGAGACTGTTACCCTGTTCTCTGGGGGTCCTGGGAGGGACACATAAATAACCAAACAATATAACACAACCTTGGGGAAAATTAGTTGGAGCACTCAATTAAGCTAGCGAGAGGCAGGGTAACTTAGCAGGATCTTGCAACCCAGTGTCTACGGGGTAAGGTCAATCAAGCAGCCAGATGGGTTTAAAGTAATAAAAGTGATGTTTTATTGAATGCAGACAAATGTTAAAGACACCACAGCCACACAGATAACTAAGGAATCAGAAATTGAGTTAGAGAAAGGGATTTTCAGAGGCAAATGGGTGATACGACACCTGTTCGTAGTCCTGGACATTGGGAGAGAAGCCGGGGATGTGGAGGAGAAGCTCAGCTTGATTAGCTGAGGGGAGCTGAAATGGCAGCAAGGCAGGATGGAACTCTGGAGCAGGTTGAGCAATCCGAGGAAGGTCTCAGAATCAGGGGTTTTTATAGGGTGAATTGTGACTGCAGACTATGCCTTACTCGGGGAACAACAATGAGTTTTGGGTGTGAGACAATGTCTCGGAAAGGTCACAACTTTGCATGATGGAGTCAGAGCCGAATTAACAATAGTGTGGCCAGTATGCAAATGCGCAGCGCTTACCAGTGGACAGCACAACCTTTGTCCAGTAACCTGATCGGGGCAGGAAACTTTTGTTAGTATCGCACATATATAATGAGGTGTTTGCCGGAGAGGTCCCTGAAGTGACGAACTGGCCGTGTCTGGCCTGCCTGGGTGGAGAATGGAATGTCCAGCAATTATCAGCCATGCCTGTTTGTGTGCTTGTCCGGTGGCCTCACAAATACGTGGAGTGGGGTGGTGGAAGAAAACCGAATGGCTTGATATCAAAATGATATCTAGGGGTGTCCCCAAGGAGGTCTAAACTGCAGTAACAAGAGGGATGAACCAGCTCAGTGGACCTTGTCTCATTTGCTGTATAGTCCAGGGTTGTTGCCCTTTCCAATCTGCAACCTGGATGTTTTGATGTTTCCCCAGTGAGGTGACCAGGCTGATTTCAATGTGGAATGTGTGCCCTTCAGTAGTACAGAGGACAGCACAAAAGGGTTGCCACATTCTATGCTACAGCTGTAACTACAGGTATGTCTCAGGATGGAAGAGGGACTGCAGGAAAAGGGCTGATGACCATTGGGGCAGTCTTGTCCTTACCAGGCTGCACTGGGTGACAGAATCAGGTGACCCTACCTCTGGGTCATCCTGGCAGAAAATCTCCTCGATTCCATTTTTGAAGTGAACACATCTAGCAGCTGTACATGTGGTCTCAGACTCATGTACAGTGAGCCATACATGAGTGTAAATGAGCTTTTGAGTGCTACTGTCTTTAGCTGGGGTCATTTTACAAAAAGTGCCTTGGTTCAATGATTGCACAGTTCCAGGGTGTTCTTTGCATCCCTGAAGGGCCCAAGGGAAAGCTACCAAGAGGTGGAAAAGGGAGATACTACTCCCCCTACTTTCTGTATCTAGTGCCATGTTGCTTTCATTGCTATAAGGGAGAGGAATGCAAAACTATTTCTACTGACCTTTCTCTACAAAACTATTTACATGTGGGGGCTTCTCTGAGTGTTGTCTCTTCAAGGGGGCTCCAACTCCATGAAAGTGTCTGACAAATCCATCACTAGCAGAACTTTGTGGGTCAGTGGAATCTGCTGGATTGGATTTGTGGTCACTGAGGCCAGAGGCTCCTCTGCCTTCTCGGTATGCACTTCAGTTTGTGTGAGTGGTGTGCCCTTCCATTCTTTTAACTGAATGATGTGACAATATTTCAACCACTGTCCCTTCTCATGTGGTAGCTCTGCCTAGTAGACAATGGGTGAGACTCTTTTCCCTACCTGTTGTTTGGTTATTTGGGCGCCCCTCCCGGGACCCCCAGCTCACAGGGTAACAATTGGACTACTACCCTGGAGACCAGAGTTTGATTCCTCACTTCACCATGGAAACTTACCACCACAACAACATTTAGTTGGTTGGTTTAAAATTGTTTTGTTAATTTGTTCTTTTGTTTGCAGTTTATTATTAGTTTGTTATTAGTCTGTTTCTGATAAGAGTGTCTGAGGTACTTTTAATATATGTAATCTTTAATAAAAATTATTTAAAGTGAACAAAAAGAAATAATAAGCTGAAAAGAAAAAGAGGACCTAGGCTATTTCCTCACTACACTATACACTGCAGCACTGTCTAGCCTGCAGTTCACTATCCAGCCTAAAAGAGTATCATGGGGCACCTTTTCAAAAGGCTTACTGAAATCAAGATGTACTACATCTACAACAGTCCCCTGATCTATCACAATTTTATGTGTGTGTGAGGGCTTTTCACACTACACTCTTATAGTGCTATTATTCCACTGTCAACCTCCTATGGAATCCTGGGGTTTGCAGTTTAGGGAGGAGCATTTGGAATTCTCAGCCAGACAACTGTTGGACCCCAGTAAACTACAAACCCCAGAATTCCACAGGATATTGAAAGTGGAATAGCAGCACTATAGTGCAGAAAGGTCCTATGTGTGCATGAGATAAGATCAGTTTCTCATGACTTATTACTGAAAAACCCATGCTGTCTCTTAGTAATCATAGATCTCTTTCTAAAATCATACAGGCTAACTAATGATCTCTTCTAGAAATTTTCCTGGTATTGATGTCAAGCTGACTAGCTGGTAATTATTTGGGTCCTCTTTTTTGCCCTTTTTGATGGTAAGGAGAAAATTTGCACTCCTTCAGTCTGCTGGGATCTCTCCTGTCCTACAAGAATACTCAAAGATTATTGACAGCAGCTCTGAGATTGCATCTATAAGTCACTTTAGTCCTTTTGGATGCAATTCATCTGGCCCTGGCAACTTGAATTTAACTACAGGGGCTAGGTATTCCTTTGCTGCCTCTTTACGTATTCTGTGCTGCAGTCTTATTACTACATGATTTATTCTGTTTTCATCAGTTACTGTTTTTGTTTTGGGACAGAACTGAGGAAAAGAAGGTATTAAACAGTTCAGCCTTCTCTCTTGTCCCCTGTTCACATTTCACCATCTTCGCTATGCAATAGACCTGCCCTTTCCTTGTTCTTCCTTTGGGTCCTAACATAAACCAAATGCACGTTTTTATTATTTTTAACTTCTTGAGCAAGCATCAGCTCATACTAAGCTTTAGCTTTTCTGACCTTCACTTTAAAAATATTGGAAATTCATTTGTCTTCCTCTTTGTTGTTTTCCTACTTCTTCCATTTCTTATATTTGTCTTTCAAATCTCACTTCATCTGAAATTTCTTTGTACATCCATGGTTGTTTGTTTAGATACCTTCCACTCTTCTCCTTCTTTGGAACTCTTTGCAACTGTGTCTTCAATATCTTGCTATAAAGAAACTCACATGCACCATGATGCTTTCTTTTAGCATTTCTGACCATGGGCTGTCAACCACTATTTCCCTAAACTTATAGAAATCAGTTTTCATGAAGTTCAGAGGATGTGTCTGACTATGTTTGGTTTCTCATTTCCCCTGTATAACAAATGCCAAGAGAACATAGTCACTCCCATCCAAAGATTGTTCTGTCGGGAGATGGATTTTATAGCAGCTAGCACAAAATCCTCCCAGTAACTGCTGCGCTCTGAACAAAAATGTCCCAGAGGCAAGCATTAAACACACAGCAGAGTATCAAAACAGGAACAAGCGTGAGCAGCTGCAGAGTGTAACATACAACTTCAGCACTGACCCCATTCTACCCACTGGTTAGTAACTCTAGCACACCGAGATGTCATCCAAAAATACCTGGAGGCTTTTATTCTTCAAGTTCCCATATATACACATCTGTACAAGCAGGATACGCAGATCCTCAGACATAGGTTCAGCATCACAGCATCAGGCAGAGGTTTACTCAGACAAAGTTCTGGTGTCATAGCATCAGCAAGAGTCAGAGAGAGAACCTGTCTGAGCTCACCTCTTTTATACACATCTCCTGATAGCTCATCAGCTAAGGACAATGGCTGATGCAACCCCTTGCCAGGATTTCATATTACCATGACTCAGCCTTACTGTCCCCTAGGGATTACATCATGACTTGCCAAGTCATTCCCCAGGTGTATCCCCACATGCTCATCAAAAGTATGTTTAACTGGGGCATATGTCACAACATTCCTATCCAACATGTTCCACTTCCACTCCATTGGCCAGTTTATCCCTGTTGGTTAAGATCAAATCCAAAATAGCTGTTCTTCTTGTTGTGTCTTCCACTTTTTGTACAAGAAGTAGTGACTTTTAACAAATATCAGGGGGACTGAATTCTCCCATTACTACTAAATCTCTTATTTTGAATATTTTACTATTTTTATTCGTAGAATAATAGAAATGGAAGGAGCCTCAGAGGTCCTTGAGTCTAACCTCCTGCTGATTGCAGGGATATGTTGTGTACTGCTAACTCTGTTGCTCTCAAGAAAACACACAGATACTTTCCATTGTGTTTAATGGATGCTAGGTTTACAACCGTTGCTGAAGTAAATAATTTACAACACACATTGGGTAATATAGTTAAACACACTAATTCACTGGCATTCATGCACAATGTCCATTGATAGATTCTCCAGGTTTACACCTCTCTTAAACTTCCAGTTTTGTTATTGTTGTTGGAATGACCTCCAGACCCTCTTTTTAACTTTGAACCCTTTTTTCTGGGCTGAGATTCCCAGCCACTCTCTTTGATATGCTAACTGCCTTCCTAACCCTAGTAATCTAAAGTCCATGCATAGTAAATCACCCATTGATTGCTATCTCTCCTAAATAAACAAATGTCTCCTGACCAGGCTGGCCAAATACCTATCTACTACTCCAGACAATCAACAATTCAATAAACAGTGTTCAACATCAACCATTTGGCAATACATCATGTCCATAAGAACCTTCTGCTACATCAGTGTTCAACCCTATCATACTCAGCACATTCTACATTCATATACATGGCACTGAGAGAATGCAACTGACAGAAGTCCAGCTAGAGCATCTCCAACAGGTAGCTGGGCAGCCTCTTTATTAACATGTCCAGAGGGACCCCACCACCTCCCTAGATAAATAATTCTATTGCTCAACAAAGCTTACCATCAAAAAGTTCTTTCCCATGTTCAAGCTAAATCTACCTTCCTGTTGCTTAAAACCATTAGACCTGGTTCTACCTTCTGGGGCCACAGAGGACAAACCTGCCCCCTCCTTTCTGTGACAGCCCTGTAGCTATATAGAGTACAATCATGTCACCCCTCAGGCTTCTATTTTACCAGATTAAACATGCTTAACTCTCTGAAGCTTTCTTCATATGTTTTATTTGCCATACTCCAGAAGAGCTGCAAATGTTGCAAGTGTAGTAACTGTAAGTACTGCCGTTCGCATACTGAAGATAGACTGAATTGACTATTTATTTATTTATTTATTGTTAAAACGTTTATATCCTGCACTATGTCCAAAGATCTCTGGATGTCTTACAGCAAAATCAATTTAATATCATAATTACAACAGTTTTTAAAAATTAACAGATAATCTGCAAATTTGAAAGGGATAGAAACTTATCATCAACATCTAATACCTGGTTTAAAGCAAAAATCTCATCATCTAACTATTTAACCATCCATATTCAGCAGTCTTATATAGGCAGTGAAACAGAACTCCAGGCCTCCCCCTCAAAATTCACACACTAAAAGCCCTCATGAAACACCTGTTGGCCTTACCCCTATTAGCTAAGCTCCTGTTCACTGAGCTCCTAGGACATGGGCTGTGGCTCTACAGAGAGCCAGTGGTTACTAGCACTTCCTTCAGTCAAGGCCTTGCCCACACAGAGTTTTTGAAACAGTGCAGTCTGTCCTCCAAGGAGGAGGTCTGCACCTCGGACCAGACTGGGTCGGACCTATTTAACATAGAGCCACACCTCAGTCTGGTCGGAATGACCCCAAGTGGTCCTCCAGCGTGCTTTTGAAAGATCTGATTTTTCCAGTCTTTCAAAAGCACTGCGAGCCTGCTCTCTTATGCAGATTCGCAGGCTCGCACCAATGCAAGCCTGTGATCTGCCCGGGGCGGGCTTTAAGCTGGCAAGCTTCAGCAGTTTGTCGAGACCCTCGACCAACCGGAAGCTGCCATTTGGGATGCCGGAGCAGCGCATATTGACAAGCACGCACTGCTCCAGAGTGCCGTGGACCAGACAGGGGAGCCGAAAGGTCCGGTGAGTAGCGGCACAGGGTGATTCCCTTGCCCAGTGTGGAAAAGGCCCAAGTCTAAGATTAGTTCCTCTGAGCAGATTCCCCACCTCGTAAGATCATGTGCTCAGGCAGAGGACCTGGGCCTATACAGAAAAAAGAAATAGAACAGTAACAAGCACACAAGCAAGCCTCTATTTAGCCTACACAACAAACAGCCTTAAGCCAACAAACTCTCTCAAGAGATTCTCTGAGGCTTGGGAGGTTTAACCCAACAGACACAAGCTCATTTTATGCTCTCTCTTCCACCATACCCATGTGAAGTGCCTATTGGCCTTATGCTTATTAGCTAATCTCCTTAGAGGATGGATTAGAAGGAATCCTTATCAAATTTGCAGATGATGCACAGCCGGGAGGTGTAGCTAACACAGTGGCATATAGGAACAGAATTTAAAAGGCCCATGAGAAACAAGAACATTTCACTAAAATGAATAGAATTAAATTCAATAGAAATGAATGCAAAATTCTATAGTTAGGCCACACACACACAAAAAACACCAAAAAACAAACAAACAAATGTACACTTACAGGATGGGGGATACTTGGCTTGGCACCTAACCCACCTAAAAACCATGTCCTGAGGGTCCTAATTATTTTATATCAAACATAGTGAGCCATAGAGATCTTCTGGATGGACACGTAAGCAGTGGAGCTATGGAGATAGATCAAAAGAGTAGCCTGTTTTCTGTCACGCATCCTAGGTGAATCTTGCAAATGGCTCACAGGTCATTTGGATGGATTCGCAACAGCTAGCAGGAAACAATAGGTTTCTGGGAACAAATTATCATGTCAAACAGCCAGGAATGTGACGCCTTGAGGTATGCATCCCCAGATGAGAAACTCGTCTTGCAGGAAACTACAAGGATGTTTGGCTGTATTTTCTTTGAACTACAAAGCTGAAATTCATCTTCATAAAACTGTAGCCAGCTGTTCCCCAGCACATTTTTTTTCAGCTCTGTTTACCACTATGACTAGCCCCCTTTTTCTCGGAGTTCTCCCAGATTTGCAAACAATGCTGCTGGTAAGCTCCCCTCAGCCTCAAAAGGCATGGCTGGGATCAGCTTTTTGCTCATTTCCTCCCAGCTGAAGACTTCTGGATTGGAACAGCATTACCCCAAAACCCTTCTCTCTCTCTCTCTCTCTCTCTCTTAATTTTCACCTCTTTCTAAATTTCTATAGTCTTGTATGCTTGTGGGAGTGAGTGCAGTTGAGTGATTGTATGGATTTTAACATTATGTCAATAAAATACTTAAATTTGAACAGTTAGCCTGATTTTCTGTGATTCAACTCCATAAACACTGGGCAAAAGATCCTTAATTACCCTGCCCTCTTTGCATTGCTAAAGCAGTGTTCATAGCTAATTTTCCCCTCAAGTGATAATTTTGACAGCCGTTGGGAATCCCCCTAAAGGGCCCCCAGCAAGTATGGTAACAGTATGATGCTGCAGCAAAGAAGTCAAATAATATTTTAGCCTGTATTAATGGAACCATAGCTTCCAAGACAAGGAAAGTAATAATCTCAACTATACTCTGTGCTAGTCAGTCCTCATCTGGAGTAGTGTGTTCAGTTCTAGGCACCTCATGTTAGGAAGAATGTAGACAAGTTGGAGCATGTTCAGAGAAGGGCAACAATGGTGATACAATGTAGAGAGAACAAATCACATGAGGAAAGGTTGAGGGAATTCGGTATGTTCAGCCTAGTGAAGAGAAGAATGAGGTATGATGTGATTGCACTCTTTAAATATCTGAAGGCTTCTCACAGAGAGGAGGGTGAGGATTTGTTCTCTGCTGCCCCAGATGTCTAATGGTTTGAAGTTACAGGAAGAGAGATTTTGATTGAACATTAAAAGGAATTTCTTAACAGGAAAAGGAGTTTGACAATGAGGAGCAGTGGGGTCTTTTTCTCTGGACATTTTCAAAAGGAGTCTTGACAGAAGCCTGCTAGGGATACTCTAGCTGGACTTCCTGACCTGAGTAGGTTGAACTTGATAGCCTTCGGGCCTCTCCCAACTCTATGATTCTATGACACAGAAGTGATTTGGTGGCTTTTTCTAAACTGAAAGGAGCATCTCTAAAGGGATGCTAGAATAGATCTCCAAGCTAAGTGTTTGGGGATGGAAATGGTTAATGTTGCAGAATAGCAGCTTTAGCTTTGTCTACTTCCTCCCTCCTTCCTTCTAATCTTCTATTTCTAAGATGTCACCTGCGCTGAATTCTTATTCAACTTCAAACTGGCAAACTGTTTTTAATCTTTTTCTTCAATCCAGCTTGTGGATTGGGAAGCAAAAATCAATACTGGTTGACAGGTGATCAAGCAGCTTGAGACTTAGCCTGAAAAAGAGCAAAAGGGAGAGAAAGGACAGAGGGGTGGGGGAAGATATGACTAAACAGGATGAATTACAGAGGCCTTTGATTTCTGTGTCTTGGCCTTGAGCAGAGGAGGATTGTTGTTTCAATCTGTTGTGAGTTACTAGCTGTCTAGAGACACTTCAGAAAGGCACACAGTTTCTCAGGTGATTGTAACATACTCTGACCAGGAAACTAAGTAATGGCTTCATGGCATCTGACTCTCAACACCAAATCTAATACATCCTTTAGAGTACTAAGAATTTCAGATAGATTCTTCCTCTAACAATTGTGGAAACTATTTTCAAAAGATAAAAGTTATGTTAGCTACAGTCTCTGGGAAAAAAATACAGAGACTGTATGCATGCACATCAAAAACTGAAGTGTCCAATCTGCCAGTTTTCCACAAGTGAGGTACAATGGGGAAATGATCAAACAACCAACAATGTTTTTAGATAATACTGTCTTGTGAGTATGCTACTTCATGCTCAAGAACATTCTGTAGAGCAGTGGTTCTCAACCTTCCTAATGCTGCGACCCTTTAATACAGTTCCTCATGTTGTGGTGACCCCCAACCATAAAATTATTTATTTATTATTTACAATGCCTCCCCCCCGGGCAAAGGCCGCCTCGCCAGCCAGGAACGGGGGGTGGATGGGCAGGGAGGGAAAGAGAAGCCGCACGTCTCCCCTGGGGAAAAGCTCCTAGAACCCCCCCGGGCTCTGCTTCTGCTTCGCTCTTGTTTCCATGGGGGGGGCAATGTGGGAAAAGTTTCCAGAGTGTTGACCCTGGCTGGGGGGGGAGGAATCCCAGAGCCTTTGTCTTTTGCGCAGGGTGCTGCTTGCCCCTCCCAGAAAAACACCACCTTGTGATCCCCTGGCCCTTCCGCAGTGCCCCCTTCTGTGGTGAGTGGGACAGGGGCTGTGGCGAGGAGGGGGCCTGCCCCTCGTGCTGCCACCGCCCCCCAAACTGGCCTGTCGGACGGGAGGTTCTTCAAGTAGCAGAGAAGTGGAGCGATTTCAGTCCCTTCTGAAGAGGGGGCAGGACGTGAGCAGGTGGCTCGCGCTTGCGCACCACCACTCCTGGGCCTTTTCCGCATGTTACCTTATCGCGGAGGTGGGGGGGTGCTGTTCGCGCAGGCAGGTTCTTGCATGAGGTGCTCTCTTTGCTGTTCCTTTGTCCCACAGCTGGCTTCCTGGTCGCGCAACCGCCCCGCCCCTTCCTCCCCCAGCACAGCCTTCAGCTCCCAGGCTGCTCTGCAGAAGGAAGGGGCGGGGTGGTCACACGACCAGGAAGCCAGTTGCGGGACGAAGGAGCAGTGAAGAGAGGGCACTCCCCACCTCTGCGATAAGGTAACATGCAGTAAAGGCCCAGGAGTGGTGGTGCGCAAGTGCGAGCCATGCACTCGCGTCCTCCTGCCCCTTTGGCAGGAGTGCATGCAGCCACACGCGCTCCCGCCAAAGGGGGCAGGAGGACGCGAGCGCATGGCTCGCGCTTGCGCACCACCACCGAGGAGGGAATGGAGCCTAAGACCATCGGAAATACATATTTTCCGATGGTCTTAGGCGACCCCTGTGAAAGGGTCGTTCGACCCCCAAAGGGGTCACGGCCCACAGGTTGAGAACCGCTGCTGTAGAGGTAGATGAAAGAAGTAAGTGAGAGAGAATAGTGTTTTAGCATGGCTGCCTCCCTGCTAGTATGGTGTTCCTCAATTTACTGGTGAGGGATAGTTGCAGCTGAAATAGAATGGCACCATTTTCTTTGGCACTGCTGGTTTCTCTCTCCTCAGGGATCCATGCTATTTTCATGAGCTCTGATAAAGGGTGAAAAAGTCAGCTACTTTGATTTGTCTTGGTGACAGCTGGACAAGATCAGTGAAGCCATCATGCTCTGTCTGGGTATAGTTCCTATCTCATTTCTGGCACAGCTGATAAATCAAATAAAACAAACTGAATATCTCCCAGCCTGTTATTTACTTCCAGACAGTAAGCAAGAAGTCATAAATAAAGTCCAACATAAACAAAGTCCAGCAGCGTTTCACAGTAAGGGAGTGTCCAAGGTCAAGCCAAGCATTTGTCAAGGCATCCATCAAGGTAGCATGTCAGATATGCTCTGACAACTCTTGGAGGGGAAGGAAGCCAGTTAAATAGGTCCTGAGCCTAGCGCAGCTGAGACTTGATTTGTTGTTGTCGGTTTTAAATCCTGAGAGAACAACACTGGCTGTCTCTTTGCTGCAAAGCTGGGTCAAGGTGTGAGTTCCTCTATATCTGAAGAGGCAGGACTCTCTGTTGGAGCTGGCACCGTCCCCTGTTCTGTTTCCAGCACTGTAAACTCTCTCTGTACAGCAGGCACTGTCATGCCTTCTGTTTCTGCCTCTGGCATGCCCTCCATTTCAGACTCTGAGTCACAGTCCATGCTCTGGAAGCAGGTCATGACAGTATATAAGTCAGACCTTGGTGTTTCCTCCTTTGGTTGTCTTGGGAGTTTCATCTGCACCCACTCTCCCTTTTCTGTACAAGGTTTGGGGACTATATTGGTGCCATCAGTATATAATTTTAATTTTCTTCACAACTTTAGGTGATGGTGGCATAGGTCCTGGATCCAATTACGGAGAGATGGAGCCTGTGTGCCTGATAAACATGGTGGGTGGGTGGGGATTTATGGGACCTTTGTGTGTGGGCAATCAGGGTTATGGACTGTGTGGGGGCAGGTGGCTCACCTACTCCTGGGTTGCAGGGAGATTGTACATTTATCATTCTTGACATTTTCAACTGATGGGCTGACCATGTTGGGTTCTGTTAGCCAACCAATGGGTTGACTGATGCCTAGATTCTAACCCATACTTGGGCCAGAACTCTTCAGCTGTAATCAATAAGGTTTTGGCCTTTCCATGCCAACAGCTGCAGTCTGTAGGTATTACTATGGGCAACTTGACTCATCTAGTCTACAGTGAGTTTCTATGCATACAAATTGTTTTTGGGAGGCTTCTGAGAGGCTTCTGAGAAAATTATCTCACCCATATTCTAACACCAGAAGGAAGAGCCAATTGGAAGAAGGATTGGGGTATGGCAGTTCCTAAATTCACTCCTCTTTCAATTGCCCCATTTCAACTAGGACTACAATATTTTTAAGAGCTCTATCACAAGGAAAATACTATTATCCAAACTCTTTGTTTTCAGGAAATAACTATCTTTTTGCAGTATGAATGTATTGTGATATATCCTGCTAGACTCAAGACCACAGCAACAAAGTTCAGTAGGTCCAGTAACTTCATTGAGGATCATAGCAAAGCAATTGCTTACACCACAACATTGCCAAGACTAAAAGACAGCTACATTTTCAATATTTTATAAGCCTTATGTCATGTGGGCATGGCTCATGACACATGTGAGTTGTTATGATAATGTTGTATCTACTTAGAGAGGGTATATCCTTGTAGATTATTGTGTAATTCTAAGTAAAGCCCTACTACATGTGGTACTGAAACTATGTAACTAATGTGCAATGTACGATGTCATATCTGTTCCTGTATGCTTTGCCTGTCATGCTATGTATTAAGCAGGTCTAGGTAGTAGTTGTTATTAGTCATGTTTGATGAAATTATTGGGTATCTTGCTTGCTTGTGTGTGTGTGTGTATATATATATATATATGTCATATTACATGTATGTCGTCTGCATAGAAAGTAAAACAAGTGGAGTGGATTGTTACATTGTATAAGGAAATTAGATAGTTTTGATCCTGTATGTTGCAAGTATATGATGACTAAGTGCTATTCGTGGAAAAACAGTGAGGTTTTTCAGTGGGCTGTCTGGCAGTGGAATGGGCTGTCTGGCAGTGGAATGTGCTGCCACGGAGTATGGTGGAGTCTCCTTCATTGGAGGTTTTTAAGCAGAGGCTGGATGGCCACTTGTCGGGAGTGCTTTGAGGGTTTTCCTGCATGGCAGGGGGTTGGACTGGATGGCCCTTGTGGTCTCTTCCAACTCTACATTTCTATGATTCTATGAAAGGATGATGGGAAATGCACTGTTCTGTGAGAAAACTGGGTGATATAGAATGATAAGAGGGTGAAAATAAGGCAGTAAAAAGAACAGTTCCTGGATGGTGCTTTGAAGGGGGGGGCAGATGCCAAATTGGCCTTCAAAGATTGTTTTAGGATCTGGCCCAAACCAGTCCTGACTGGTGGGCAGTTGTATATTGGTCAAGATCAAAAAGAAACAGGGTGATGGGCTAAGGACGTTGGTGTCAGAAAGTGAAGATAATAAAAGAGCAAAGGAGCAGCAGATGTAAATGATCAGAGCAGCCTGGGTAACATCAGGGACCTGATGAATTAATGAGACATGTGCATTCAACCATGCACAGTGAATAATTGTCCCTTTGATCTATATATGCTTTGTTTGGAGGACACTCTCTAGCTTCAGCGACTTAAGTAATGTTCAATTTCAATCCGTACTTCCAGGTAAAGAACATTTCTGTCCACATGTGTCCTCACATTCTGAGTGTTTAAAATGGAGATGGCTTAGAACCATACATGATACCTTAAGTGATAAGCTCAATTTTGCCTGTGAAAGTATTCCATTTGCTATTATGAGCATTACCTCATGGCTCTGATGCTGGCCCTTTCCGCACGGTATTTTCCATGCGAAAGGGCACCTGGAGTGTCACACGATTGTGAGGAGCGATCCACATGATGCGCTCACAATCACGCGATGCTCCAGAGGCTGGCAGGCGCCAATCGCGCACCTTTTCATTTTCAGCTAGAAGCCAAAAATGGTGTGTGATCGCACATTGCTCCTGGGCCCCGCATGCACTTACCTGGCATGCAGAGCTTCCAGAACCGTGCCGGTTGCGCTTCCTGCCCTAGCACAGCCTGGGAAGGTCGCAGGCTGCACTGCAGAAGGAAGAGGCGGGGCTCTCACGCAAGCAGGCAGCTTGTGCAGAGCCGAAGAACCCTAGACGCAAGAGCCTCTCGCCAGAGGCTGCTCGCGCAATCCCTGCACCCCAGAGCCGGAAGAAACTAAGGTGCATAAAGGGCTTCTCTCTTTGTTGTCTGTTACAATGACAATCCTTTGGCTTTGCAACCAGGTGCAATGAAGCACCTGTGATATGTCTCAGTGAAGCTAAATATTCCTTGTTCCTAGCTACATGCCCAAACTATATGCTAACATGAAGCTTATAACAAAAGCAGTGCATCTTAATATAACATGGATGTAACAAGTCATCCAAAATCCAAAAAGATTTTTAGACAGAATTAAACACTTTGTGACAGGTGTTATATAGATGGATCTTATTCTATTAGATGCAAAATTATTAGGATGCAAGTTAGATTTCATATGCATGTTTTCAGAAGGATAAACTGCAACCCTTCAGAAATCACATTCTAAAATACAGAACAATTTACAGAATTACAGAAATTAGTACACCATCTTCACAACCTATTTTCTCTATACACACACTCCAGACTGTGCAGTACTGTGGCAGTTTTTGGGGACAGAGGGATTTATATTCTTCCTGTAAACAGAATTCTGAGGACAGAAAAACATAAAGCCCATCACTAAAACAAACTTTTTATCGATGTTGTTAATGTAAGCACTATATTTTCCACACCCCAACTAGTAACAGTAGTGCTAAAGTTATAATTGTCCATCAAACATGGGCAGATGGAAGGAAAAGAATATCTGCTAATATCCTGCCTTCTTCTGGTGTTTTGCTTCTAAAAGTCTGCACCATTAAATACAAATTAAATGTTTTTACAATTGATTAGAAAGAGTTCAGTAAAGAAAAGGGCTTTTTACAGAATGATACTTCCTCCCTGTATAATTACATGGAGAGAAAGTATAATGAAGCCACATTTAAAAAGTAATGTGACAAGTGCAGTTACTTTATTACTATAATGACTAAATATATCTAATAACTTTTAAGAGTTACTTTTAAAGAACTTTGGTAGACAAATTTTGGCACAATTCTTTCTTTTTAATTATACCAATATTTTATTGATGCTAGATTGTTTCCCTCAACAACAACAAAAAAATTGTTTTTTTAAAAAATGGAAAGTAATGGAAAAGCAATGTGGTGCAACAAGCAGCATGAGTTACTTTTTCAACTTTATCATGTTGAATGAATAGCAATGGGCTACTTTTCAATTAAGGAGTAATGAGGACAAATTTCCTTTGAAAAGTTACTGTCCAACCTCTTCCCAAAAGCAGGCATCAAATTAATTATTTTTTAAAAAATGATAACAATATAGTGTGTCTGATGTATTTGCCTTCTTCAGACTGCAACAATTAAAAGCATCTCAGTAGTCAAAACAAATCAAACTTTATTTTACGGTCCATAAATCCAACATAGCGAACCATTCAGTGGTACAGTATAGAGAAAAACACCTACTAACAATAGGATATAATATATAAATAGGATAGACTATAAACAGCATATAAAAGCACAAAATAGGGCATAAATGCATTGAATAGTATAAAATAGTATAAAATACATGAAGTAAATTAAAATCATTGACAATATAGATTATTAGGCAAAAATATAAATAGGCGTTCATTAATTCCATCTCATTAAAACAATAGAACTGGATTGATCTTAAAGTGTATTGCCAGTATCCTGACATAGTTTTGATACTTCTCTCTCTCTCTGATCTTAATAGCTGATGACAGAAATTTAACAACTGATAGGGTTACATTTGGACATATGTCCTCCAAAAGGACTTTTACATAGAATTTTTCTGAATGGCCTGGCAATAAGGGAGAGATCAGATCATGGCGGCTCTGACTACAGAAAATACAAGATAGCAAAATATGCAACATTGATTCAACATCTTGTGACCCACAAGAACAAAGTCTTGAGGAAGTGGGCAACCCAGCAAATCTGCCAAAAAGTAATTCTGAGGGAAAAGCATTACATCTGGCCTTAGCACAGTCAAATTATTTAAATAAGTAGCCTGATGGAAGAATCCCACATACTGAATATTTAAAGCACTGGGTGAGCAGGATGAGATGGAATTTGCCTGAAGATTGTAGCAAGCAATATCCCATAGTTTTTGCTTAATAGATTTTAGTGCTGTCTCATGACCCAAGTTAAGGAGCAAGGATGGAGAGAGGCCAATAGTGACTGCTTTTTGGGCTATACACTTAGACCACCTGCTGATATAGTTATCCAGTGGAAAGTGGCCTAATAGACCTTTACCCCACTTTAACAAACACTTTAAGCCATTGGTTGAATGCTAGCATCCAGGCCCTTGTACAGAGAGGGCTTTGTCCTGTTTCTGGTAATAGAACTGAGTTGGGGACACATCTAGGAGTACAGAGGAGTTCCCTGAGGAATTTCATTCGAAAGTTATCTAGTTCAGAGTTAACAACTTCAATCCAGATGGCCACTGCATACAGCAATTTGGGTGTAATCTTTGCGTTAATACCTTTATAGAGAAAGATACAAATTGATTCCCTTTTGTGCGGAAAAACCTTAGAACAGCCTTTTTACAGTCTAAAGAACCACTCACTGCTAATGATTTCTGTGGGCTCCAGGAAACATTGCGATGGAATAAAAGCCAAGATATTTCAAGCTTTTAAATTGTTCCAAGGGACAATCGTTTATGCTCCAGCTGTATTAATGGTATTTGCATTCAAAGACCAAAATTTTTGACTTTGCAGCATTGATTTCAAGTTCATTCCTGGAGCAGTAATTTGAGTATTTTCCTAACAGGCATTTGAGCTCTGGTCTAGATCTAGAAAGAATCACTGTGTCATCTGTGTAAAGTAAGACTGGGACTTTCCTGTTGCCTAATCTGGGCAGATGACCATTTTCATCCATCAGTTCTGCCTCAAGGTCATTCAGGTATAAGGTTGGTGTGAGGATATATTCCTGTCTCACCCCCTTCAGCATAGGTATAAGTTCAGAGAGATGTCCCTGAGGACTAATCTCAGTAGTATAAGAGGGGCATTTCTTGTCAAATAGAAAGTGACAGGTGGAGATACTTTTTTGTCCAGCCTCCTTGATTTTGGTTTGCCCCTTGAGGGAATTGTGGGAGGAGGATCCTTTTGGGGCTCTGTTATGTACAGGATAACTCAGTTCCAGAAGATAGGCTTAGAAGCTTGCAAAGCTTTAATCAGGAACAGTGGAGTAACAATTGCACATTCTGGCCATTGCTGAGACTAAAAGCCCTATTGGATTTACAGTGTCTTATAAGTAGTAATATTACAAATTTGTGCATATGAGGCCGTTATTTGCCAGCTAATTAAAACAACTCCTTTCACAGACTGAGTTCCCACTCTCCAGTATCCTGACCTTGTGTTTGCCTTTGTTCTCCTTATCAAAGTTCATTAAAACAACATACCCTTGGTTCCCTAAACACTAGTTTCTCATTCACTTTCCATTATACCCTTCCAGCCCCTTTTATGTGGCATCAAATAGCATAGCACTACAAGTATTACATGGCATCAAACAGCATACAACCTGGCATGATAGGACATTATATGAATGCAGACCTCAAAACACTACATGGGGTTAGGATGGAATTAGGATGCCATGGCAGGAAAACTGACCAGGAGTGGAGCCCCAAGGGGAACCCCCCAAAATTCCCTCAAGGGACACTCCAAAATCAGGGAGGCAGGACTAAAAGGATATCCCTCCAAAAAGGGGAAAGGGCCACCTGTCACTTTTTGCTTGACAAGAAATACTCTCTTTATACTACTCATCTCAAAATGAGACAAAGGTATCTGGAGGTTGCAGCATTTGTTGGTATAATTCTGAAGTGCCCTTTTTTAAAGTCTAAATGACATTTTTCTTGTCCCAGACTATTTCTGGAAACTCCTAGAGCCAGCTGCAACATTTTATTCCCACCCTCAATTTCTTGTCAATTGCAAGACAAACTCTTCATTTCTCCTCCTTTGCCTCTTTAATTTTTTTTTTTATGATGACTGGTAAAATCCAAGGAGCTGTATTATGAGGTCACACCTTTTTAGACAAATCTGGAAGTGCCTTAAAGTAGGATTTTGAACAAATCATGCATTTTGGATTTGAAACATTACACATGCCATGGGTATGCACTGATTTATATCCAGATCTGCTCCTGTTTTGAAATATTTTATTTTATTCATTTATTTTAAAGAGGAATATTCTCTAAATTAAGAAAATGATAATGGCAAGTGTAAAATCTCTATAGAATTGGTGACAAACTGAAATTGAATGCACATAGACAAAAAACAGGCAGTGTGCATATGAAATCCTGTAATATTACTTTAAATAAATATACATCTGAGTGTTTCAATAAACACATACTAAATAACATGTGA
The DNA here is from genome assembly GCA_948472985.1 of Iguana delicatissima. Lineage (NCBI taxonomy): Eukaryota > Metazoa > Chordata > Lepidosauria > Squamata > Iguanidae > Iguana > Iguana delicatissima. The sequence goes on from CAOKZL010002934.1 coordinate 19,137, forward strand.
TACCGGCTTTTAAAAAAAATCAGTTCACATGCAGTATTGACCTTAATATTAACTCTGTATATTACTAACCCAATAAAGAAATTCTCAGACTTCCTGGATATGTCTGAGAATTGATCCAGTATGGTATGTAAATGGTATGGTATGAAATATCAAGGGCCACCAAGTTAAGCTCTTCTACCATATTAGTTAGACGGCTAGCCTGCTATGGAACTTGTCTGGTGCCATACTGCAGATAGCTTGCTGTTTGGGTACCGGGAGGCAATAAGCCAAGCTGGGAACAAAAGTCAACCATTATAACCTGGTAATGTGTTGTGTTGGAAAGAATGTGTTGCATTGGAAAGAATGAAAACCACTGAGGGGGAAGCAGGGAGTTGTTAAAACTTCTCTGCATATATGAGTTTCCTGCAAAAAAAATCAAAAATCAAAAATCTAAGTTAAGCTTTTTCAAATCATGAATGGTCTTATTCTTCTTTTGTGGGATGTTAACTCCATTAATATTCCAAGTCAAACATTTATATTCCACATTTAATCAGTTAATGAAGAGTCTAAATTAGTCTCTATTCCAAGTACTTGTTCTCTTAATTCTTCTTAATATTCCTTATCTTCATCCTGTCCTTCTTCTTCCAAAAATGGAACAGCTGAGGCCACAGTTTTATCTTCTGGGCATTCTACCTCTACAGTTTTCTTTTTAGTGTTCTTTTCTGCTTCAGTTGTCTTTTCTGAGTCTTTAGACTCTTCTTGTGGAAATTCATCCCTGTGTGATCTTATAAAATCATTCACCTTGTCAACTGAATTTAGACGAAATTATTCACCATATATGTGAAAATCAGTCCTTCCAAATGATACCACGTAAAAGGGATGTTCTTTCTTCTGAGTGTATATACTAATGAGTTATATATCTTTCTCTTCCTTAAAATTCTTATGGGGTTTTCTTTCATCAATATTAGTTGTGTCCCTTATATATTCTATGGTGTTCTACAGTGCAGTTCCAGTACATGATCTCTCCACTTTCTGGATGAAAACTGAGCAATCACATCTCTAGGTACCTTCATGCTTCTAGCATAAGCAGTATTTAGATAGTAAACAGCAGTGATGTTCAGTTCTATCAAGTCTTCATCAGTTTCCTAAAATTTTGCTAAATTTTCAATTATCTTTTGTTCCAGACTCTCCTCCTTCTCCTCTGGCAATGCTCATATTCTCAAATAATATTCTTTATCTCATATTTCCATTAAGGTCATCTTATCTAAATGCCTTTCCAATTCTTGTTGTGTCTTTGTCTCTAGTTGTGTAGTCTTCTCTTCAACTTGTGTGATCCTCTTTTCTACTTCTTGTGTCTTATGAGTTAATTGCTATTGCTTTTTTTTCTCTTGGACTTCTATGTTTGCCTTTTGCAACATCTGTTGAATATTCCTAATTTCACCTGTTAGTTGAGATATTTTCTGTTTTAATTCCTTCAGGTCCTTTGTGTTTGATTCTGCTGCTTCATTAGAAGCATCTATCTTCTATCTGAATTCCACCAGGAACCTGGCAACATAATCAGGCTCCTTGCCTTCCTCCATTGAGTCTTTCTTTGTTAACATTCTTTCTTTCTTTGTACTAGAAGCCATCATTTAATTTCCAAGTCTATTCCAAGAAATAAGAAGGTGGCAAGAACAGTAAAAATATGGGGAAAATAGTAAAAGAAATAAAAGTAGTGAAAGCAAAACAGCTACAAATCAGAGTAGTCAAAAAGAGTCAAAAAATAATAATAATTCAAAATTAGCATCCAAGTAGAATCCAAGCAGAGATAATGATGAAGCAAAAATATCCATAGTTTCTACATTAAAAAAATCCACTTTATAACACAAATTCTTTCTTTGTACCGGAAGCCATTGTTTAATTTCCAAGTCTATTCCAAGAAATAGGAAAATGGCAAGAATAATAAAAATATGGTAGAAATAGTAAAAAAAATAAAAGTAGTAAAAGCAAAACAATAACAAGCCAGAGTATTCAAAAATAATCAAAAATAGTAAAAAATAAATCAAAAGTAACACCCAGATAAAATCCAGGCAGGTATAGTCATGAAGTGAAAAAATATCCAAAGCCTCTACATAAAAAATCCACTTCATAGCACAAATTCTTTATTTAGACTAGAAGCCATCGTTTAATTTCCAAGTCTATTCCAAAAAGAAAGGTGGCAAGAACAGTAAAAATATGGTAAACATAGCAAAAATAATAAAAGTAGTAAAAGCAAAATAATGCAAAGTCGGAGTGGTCAAAATTAGTCATAGATAGTCAAAAATAATCCAAAATTAGCATCCAGGTAGTTAGTTAGTTATTTAAAAGTTTATTGATTAGTCAGTTGACCATATCAAACAATTAACAGCAAACATGATAAAATGTAAAAGGCACAATACGTAGAATACAATGCATAAAATGTCATGGGATAAGATAAGTTAGACAAAATAGAATGACATATATTATATTAATTAAATTAATAGTAGTAAGTTATTGTCTTATAATAGACTAAAAGGTAATAAAATACAGAACCAGCATATGTTTAGATAAGTTCATCACCTTTACATGCAACCCAGATGTGCTCAGTAAAACATCTTCTCAGTTCAATAGCCCTACCTATGAATTTCGCAGTTCTGGTTACAACGTACGTATTTGTACCTTGAAGGAAGTGGGTTAACCGTTTTATTACGGTCCCAGTGTGTAATTCTGTCGAGTATTGTCTGTAGGTACTGGGCCTTTACTGTATCATGTAGTTTACAGCTGAATAGGACATGCTGAATATCTTCTATTTCAGATGCCCCACAGACACATGTTCTCTCGATATATGGCACTTCATGGAATCGTCCATATCTGACCATGGAATCTACCTGCTCAAATCTTGTTCTGGTTAAAGCTGTTCTATAATATTGGGTCAGGCCCATTGTCAGATATTTTTCTATTTGAAAGGACTTTTTATTTTGGGCCAACCATTTCATTGATCTAATATTCGCGAGTGTCTCAATATCAGTTTGAGCATTTACATCCATAACTCTTTGTTTAAATATTCCTATGGCCTGATGTCTAACTGAAAATAGATATTGTATTGAAAAACCAAGATGTGCGATAATTTGATAAAAGCTGGTTAACTCATGAAGTGTGTTGAGCATCCAGGTAGAATCCAGGCAGTGTGATGAAGAAGTGATGAAGAAAAAATATCCAAAGCTTCTATGTAAAAAGAGACTTGATGGCCATCTGTTGGGAGTGCTTTCATGTGTGTTCCTGCATAGCAGGGGGCTGGAGTGGATGGCCCCTCTGGTCTATTCCATCTCTATGATTCTGTGAATTTTTATGTACTTGAGAAATTAATTAATTAATTAATTAATTAAATACTTAAAATAATAAGTGATAAGCAATAATTAATAATTATGTGATAAAATGTATGACTCAATAGGTGTAAATGTTTAAGTAATATGAACTATTTGCAGTAAGCGTGGGAAACAATTTTAGTTGCATTTTGTTAGCATTTGTTTTAGATATGTCTAGATGTTCGTAATGTTTGTGTGGATGTATTTTAATTGTTGGTTCAAATGTTTGGATTGTGTTGCTTTTCTTATTAAGATTACAAAACTTTTTAAAAAGTAAATTCAAAACTCTTTTCTTTTACATAATTACGTAATTCATCTTTATTTCCATATTTCTCATGGTTAACTTACATACCTACCTCTGTAAAATCTTCATATGGTTCATAGTAATTGTCTACGATGGACGTCATTAATTCTTTCTTTTTTATATCTTATCCAAAATCAAAGTGATTTTTTTTGCCTCTTATTTTAAACTCAGAATTATGTGGGATAAAGCACCCACTCATGAAAGCTTTACTCACTTCCCAAAATATTCTAACATCTGTGTCTTTATTCAAACTATTCTCAAAAAATCTTTTAATTTCTTTTTATAGTTCACCACCACATTTTCTTTCTGTAACAATATATCATTCAGTTTCCATCTAAAAGTATCACTTTTCCTTTTAAAAATCAGAGTCATTTTATTGTGATCTGAAAAAGTCTTCAGTAATATATCCATGTTTTGGGCCTTAGTGACTAAACTTTTAGAAATACAAATCATATGTATTCTTGAAAAAGATCTATGTCTTTCAGAAAGTAAGTTTATTCCTAGAATCACCAGTTTTGTATCTCCTTATGTCAACCAGCTTGAAGTTGGTCATTAAGTCAAAAAAGACTTATGGTAAGTTGTCTTTTGAAATTTTTAATATTTTTTCTATCTTGGGGGAAAACCACACCATTCTTTTCTCTCAGGAGACAATAATAAATTCCAGCCATTAAAATTTTAACTCCTTGAATATGGATCTCCACCCCAACATATATATCATGTTCATCAGTCAATTTCAACTCTGGACTGAATTGAGGCTCTAAATACAAAAACGCTCTATTTTTTTTTAAATCCAATTGAAATGAATTCTTCACCTAAACATTTACAAATCATATATTTTATATATTTTCTTCTAATACATATTTCTTGTGGATAAATTACAATTTAAGTTTTTTCAAATAATGAAATATTATCTTTCTCTTTTGAGACATTACTCCTGTTAGAATTTCATGTTAAATATCTATAAACCATACTTAAGCCTGTAGTTTAGAAGGACTTACATCTATAGCACATACTGTAGAAAGCTCTTCTTCCACTTCCTGTTATGTCAGTTGAAATTTTACTGTACTTCCATTTGTCATTGCCATTGCCACTTCCATTTGCATTTCATCCATGTCACATCTAAATTTTCCCAGGAAATCTCTTGCTTTCTGTAGAGAATTCAATTGAAACCTTTGTCATTTAAAGGTAAAAGTCACTCCTTCCAGCTTATCCCATCTAAATGAAATCCTGTTCCGTTTAAGTTTATCTGTCAAAAAAGAAAAATCTTTTATCTTGTGCAATATCTTTATATGAATTTCTTCAAGAATTTTAACATCTGTTTTATTAATCTTCAATCTGGTCTCAAAGTGCTGTAAAACTTTTTCTCTAGATTTTTTCCTTAAAAAAAAGGGAGGACAAATACATTCCTTGGAACATTTCTTAATCTTGCAGATCATGTGTTGATCTTATAAACTTTATCAATTGCTTCTTCCATATCATCTTCATCTCTTTCCAAAAATTTGCTAAAGATGTAATAATCTTTTATCTGATATTTTCAGTAGAATCTTCCAAAATTCATCTCAATCTCAAACAAAATTCTTTTTTCTTAATTCTTTTTATATATTTTTTTTATCAAAACACCAATTTTAGATACATAGGAGAGCACCTACAGAGATAAATAACACTAAATTAACAACACTAACAAAAAAACATTACCATTATAATTGTTGCATATACTTCTGGTATTAACTATAATCTGTTGTTGTGTGCCTTCAAGTTAAGCCATTAACTACAACCTTTTGTTGTGTGCCTTAAGGTCATGGGGTTTTCTGGGGCTGAGAGTATGTGACAGAGCCAAGGTCACCTATAGGTTTCCACTGTCAAGTGATGACTTGAACCTTGGCCTCCAGGATTGTAGTCCAATGCATAAACCACTACATCACACTGGCTCATAATTACCAACTACTGATATTCAAAATCTAAAATTGAACTTCTCCTCCAATGTTCTTTTATATAAGCAATCAATATGTCCTAATCAGTCTTAAATATGCTCAGTGTTGCTTCTTTGACCAAGATACTCACTTTATCAGTTTCTCCCAGGTCTTTAGAATATCTGCTATCCATTCATGTATCAAAAACCAGAATTTCTTTGCTTTCTCACATGTCCATGACATGTGAAAGAAATCCCTTCTTTCTTTTTACACTCGAAACAAATCTTAATAGACCATATTTCTGAAGTTATTTACCATTTTTATATTATTTTACAAAAGTTTTCTCTATGGTCATAATGTAAATGTAAATTTTCCCCATTGTTCCATCTATATATTATGACCCACATTATGTGCCTGCTTAGTCATATAGTCTTTTACTCGTCCACCCTGTGTCTTAATCTTAATCTTAATAGTTACCTATACATTTTAACTATCAAATGTTCATCATCATTACACAATTGTTCTTCAAATTCTAATTTAGATAAGTGAAAGCCAAATGTTTTCCCCACTTTAAAAGATCTAGATAACTGTCTATAGGCAAATCACTTTCTTGAATCAGTTCCTCATTTGTTGGCATTTGAAATAGTTCTTTTTCTATCCATAAGCAATCTGTATATGTTAACCATTTATTATTTCTCTCTTAAACAAGGCTTTATGTGCCAAATTCCATAAAGCCATTTTAGCATATGATTTCATCTTATATTTATTCCAGACTCTTAATCTTGTTACCTCAAAACATGGGTGCCACAAGGGCCCACCAGTGATGCCAGTAGCTCTGTTTGAAAACAGGGAATAATTGGCCAGAAGGCCTGCAAGCTGGAGCTGGGTATGTTTAGTCTGAAGAAAAGAAGGTTAAGAGGGGACATGATAGCCAAGTTTAAATATCTAAAAGGATATCATATCAAAAAGGGAATGGGCTTGTTTTCCACTGCTCTAGAAATTAGGACAAAGAGCAATGGATTCAAACTACAGGAAAAGAGATTCCACCTAAACCTCAGGAAGAACTTCCTGACAGTCAGAGCTGTTCAGCAGTGGAATATGCTACCTTGGAGTGTGGTGGAGTCTCCCTCTTTGGAGGTTTTTAAGCAGAGGCTGGATGGCCATCTGTTGGGAGTGCATTGATGTGGGTTACTGCATGACAGGGGGTTGGACTGGATGGCGTCTGTGGTCTCTTCCAACTCTATGATTCTATGATCTTGTGAAAGAGGTCCCTCCTCCTCCTCCTCCTCTTCTTCTTCTTTTTCCTCTTCATTGCCATCATCTGTTGCCATCTTCTATTTCTTTATATTGATTATTATACTAGTGCTATTATAGTAGTAGTCCCTGTGAACAAGTCCCTGAACAGTTGCATTCAGGGTTCTGATCCTATTTCTTTCACCTTTTACTTTTGCTTCCCGTCTGTCCTTAACTGCTCAAAGAGCTTCATTTGTGACCTATTGAGGCTTTTCTTTATTTTTGGCTGTGTCTGTCTGCATTCCTCCCTAGCTTCACACAAGAGTTCTTCTGGCTCCCAGTTAATTAGGCTTAATAGTGCAAATCTGATCTTTACATTCTGTTTAAATTCTACAGGAATGTTCTCCAGGCTGTACTTTGGCACTGTGGTTGGTTAAGTGTTCTTCTTTAGCTTTATTTTCTTATATTAGCTGTTCATAGTCTGTGCCTTGTGATATACAGGAGAACTTCATCTCCAGAAATTTAGGTTTAGAGGCTTCCAAAGCTTTATTCAGGAACACTGAAGAAAACAGCTGCACACCTTGACAATTTTAAGTCTACCAAAATTTTAAATCTACCAAAATATTCACCTATTTCTTCTCACTGTAGATCCCTTCACTGGCTACCAGTTCAGCCAGGACCTGTTTCAAGCTTTTGGTTCTGGGATTTAAAGCTTTGCGTTTTAACCTCCCTCAGTACCTTGCAGCTCAGCTTGTTTGGTACATTCCATCCAGGAATCTAAGATCTGCAGGCAAAGGATTATTGTCTGTTCCACCAATGCATACGGCTCTGTCAAGACTGCGAGCCTTTCAAGATCTGGCTCCGCATTTGTGGAACAGTCTTCCTTTGGACCTCCAGCTGGAGGAGGATCTCACCCATTTTCATAAACAGTTGTAGACCTTCCTCTTTGACTCTCCATCTTAAGCCATTGAGTAGTATTTAAGGTGCTGAGATGGGTAGTGACTGGTGGGATACTGGGGATTTCATGCCATGTTTGATGTATTATTGTGGTTTTTTGTTTTAATGTCCTTGTTTCTTATTGTATATGATGTTGTTGTTCTGCCCTTTGGTGGTAAGAGAATTATAAATAAATGTTCTTGTTATTATTATTATTTGCCAATATTAAAAAAACTATTGGATTTACAGTACTATATAAACCATTACATTTCAAAATTAGTGTACTCTGCTACCCCATTTGGAAACAACTACGAGCAACATTTTTCCTGGGCTTACAATCCCCTCCTCCCATGTTCTCTCCGAACCAGCCAAAAATGTAACCTTGCAGCAACATCTGTTCATTCTTATCACAGGATGCACATGCACTGGAGAAGAGGATACACGCCTTCCCAACCTCTCCTCCCTAAAAGACTTAAAATTTAGAATTGTTACCTCTCTGATTTAAACTGGAACTGTAAAATTAATAGAAGTGCATAGCACTGACTTTGGAGAACATGATCTGCTGCGGAACTCCTTTTAAAAGGAAAGAGATAATTGGTAGAACAAAAGTCAGCTGCTCCTGTGAGAGTGATATATGGTGACGGACAGAATGGAGATGGATGGCAGTGCAGTGAGTCCTCCCACAGAAGTCTCATTAGCAGTCCTAGGATCATAAATTAGACAAATTGTTCCAAGCATTTCAAAGTGTTGAAATAACAATTAAAAGCCTTGTGGACCAGGTAAAGGAGGTGAAAAAGATGGCCGAGGAAGCAAGAGACAAATTAGATGTGAATGAGAATGAGATAAAAAAGTTGAAAAAAGAAATGGCAACACTAAAAGAAAGATATATAGACAACAATGCAAAAATTTAAGATTGAAAGGTTTTAAGGAGTGAATTAAATAATCTGACTTAATTGCTGTACTGGTGACATGATGGGAGAGTTATAGAATAAAAATTTCCCCTGCTGATCTGGATAGAGTGCACTGGAATATTGGAGGACAAAAATACAGAAATCAACATTTGATAATAGCCTTTGGAAGAGAAAGTTTGAGAGATATGGTCCTAAAAAAAAATGAGATCAATACAAAACTTAGAATTCAAAGGACAAAAAATTCAAGCTTTTCAGGACCTGGCACCAGGGACAATGAAGGAGAGAGACCATCTTTGAGACATAGCTAAATGTCTGAGGGAAGAAGGCATAAAATATACTTGGGGTTTCCCTACAGCTATCTTCGTTTTCAAGGATGGAGTGTTACTGAATGGCCACTTGTCGGGAGTGCTTTGAGGGTTTTCCTGCATAGCAGGGGGTTGGACTGGATGGCCCGTGTGGTCTCTTCCAACTCTACATTTCTATGATTCTATCATTCTATATTGATAAAGAAACAATGGGAAAAGAAAAAAAATAAAAAATAAAAAAATAGATCAAGCATCAATATTAAGAAATCAAGTATTCATTAGGAATGAGTTTAGAGCATGGGATAGTAAAAGCATGAGGAGCTAGGCTAGATTTCTGAGGAAAAAAGAGGGGGAAAGATGATTAACAAAAAAGAAGGGGATGATGGGGAAATAATAATTGAGGATGAGAAAATAAGAGAAATTATGGCTAAATTTTATGAAAAATTATATAAAGAGAAAGTGAAAGATCAGAAAATAAATATGAAGGTTAAATTGAAAGATACACAGAGAAACTATATAAATTCTCCCATAACAATAGAGGAAGTAGAAAAAGTGACAGAAGAATTAAATGGGATTAAATCCTTTGACCCAGATGGATTTACATCAATTTTTCATAAGACATTCAAGAAAGCACTGAGTAATCATATGGTTAAAGTTTATAATGAAATATTAAATAATAAAAAGATTCCTGAACGTGGAAATTGTCAGAAATTATTTTAATTCTCTGACTGAATAAAGAACCAATTAATTCTGAATCTTATCATCCTATTACATTAAGTAATCAAGATTAAAAAAATTTTACAAAAATTCTAGCAAATAGAAAAATATTTACCTAAATTAATTAATAAAGATCAATATGGGTTTATAAGAGGAGGTACATTCAAGAATCAATTAGAAATCTATTTAATGTAATATTAGCGTTTATATATATATATATATATATATATGGCACTTGATTCCATAAATCATTGTTATCTTCATAAAATTTGTAGAGAAGTTGGTTTAGGTGATAAGTTTAGTAATATTATTATGGAAATATATAAATATGCTGAATCATAAATTATTGTAAATTAGAAGGAATCTAGAAAAATCAAAATTAAGAGTGTAGTGAAACAAGGTGCTCTTTTCCCCCCTCTATTATTTACATTGGCAATAGTGCCCATTGCAAATATAATTAGAGACGACAAGGAGATAGAATGGTACACAATAGGTAAAGAGAAGCTGAAAATAAATTTATTTTCTGATGATGCTGTGATAACAACACAGAAACCTCTTCAAACTATAATTAAATTAATAGAAATATTTCAAAATCTTTACAATTTATCAGGGCTTATTTTATGTATAAATCAGAAATAATGTTTATGACTACAGATTGGCATGAACAAAAAAGAATACAAATCATTTCAGGATTGAAATTAGGGGTTAAAAATATGAGATACTTGGGTGTAAATTTGTCAACTAAATTAGGCAATATTATACAAGGAAATTATAATCAATTCTGGAAAAGTAATCAGATTTCTAAATGGTCTAGTAAAAATTGGAAAATGTTAACAAAAAGAAGAATAGGTTGCTGTGAGTTTTCTGGGTTTTGAGGACGTGTTTATTAGTATTTTCTTCTGACATTTCACCTCATCTGTGGCTGACATCTTCAGAGGATCCTCTGAAGATGCCAGCCACAGACGCAGGCAAAACATCAGGAGAAAATACTAATAGAACATGGCCTCAGAACCCAGAAAACCCACAACAACTTATGGATTCTGGCCGTGAAAGCCTTCGACTTTACATCGAAAAATCAGAATGTTTAAAATGATACTATTACCAAAATTTTTATGTTTCTTTCAAACTACCCCCGAAATGATTCCTATAAATGTTATAAGGAAATGGGATACTTCAATTTTAAGGTGGATTTCCAGGAACTAAAGGCATGGATTACCTTCCATTGTTATATGGATATCAAACAGATGAAGGTTGAGGGAGTTCCCTCTCTTGAATTATATTTTGATGCAATTCAATTGCTAAGAATTTTAGAAATAGAATATGATCAACAAAAAAAGTGGATTAAATAGAAAGACAAAGCAATAAAATAGATTTTACATCTGTCTTTCAAGTGAAGATAAGGAGTAAGAAAGATAAATTAAAAATCATTGGACCTATGAAGATGGATTTGAAAACATGGGATAAGTGGAGCAAAAAAAAAAAGGTATTAAAGATGGGGAAAAGATTACCAATAGAATATTTAAATAGGAGTAATAATAAAGAGTTTTGGGAAAATATTAAAAAAAACTAAAGACAAATGGAATTAAAATTACTGGAGATTTATATGATAGGTTAGGGAAACCAGTAGAGGAGGAATTATTGATTTCAATGGTCAGAGGTCAGCATTGGATTTAGGCAATAAAAGGGATCATTAAATTTGTATAGGAAATAAAATTAAAGATAGCAGAACAGAATATGTTTTTAGAGGAAATAATCAAAAGAAGAATAAAAAGGATTAATAGGGAAAATTTATAAAAAATTGTTAATAGCTCAGTATAGCATGACAGAGGGGTTGACAAATGTTGGCAAAAGTTATATTGATAGATAGAAAAGAAATTAAAGAAATTGCTAAAAAATAAAAATACAAATGTAAAAGAACAGCAAATGGTATATATAAATGGCAATTTTTCACCAAAATATTGGCATGGATGTGGAGCTAAAGTGATTTATATACACATGTGGTGGGAGTGTCCATTTATTCAGGAATTTTGAAAAGAAGTTAAGAAACAAATAAATATAACAATAGGGAGAGAGGTTCAATTAAGTAAAGAAAATTGTTTAATCCTCAACTTAGGGACAATAGGCTTAAATAAGAATGAAAGTTCTGTAATAAAATAAATTTTAAAAGCTCCTCATGCTATTATTGCTTTAGGGTGGAAAAAGAAATCAATGTGGAATGAGTTTTATTTGATAAAATATATAAAAGAAGTTTATTATTTGACTTTCTTAGGGAAAGAAGGCTAAAGTATAGAAGACAATGTTTTAAAGAATCATGGAGTGATGACTGGAAAATAATGGTTGAGAAAATAAAAGAGAAATCAGGATATGAAGATGTGATAAATTTGATTAAGATTATATCCCATATCTCTGAAAAAGCTTTCTGATATAAATTGATACAAATGCGGTCTGGACCCTTTGTTAGCCATTTGAGGAGTGGGGCGGGGTTAAGTCAGATAAGTTGAAAAAGCATTGCTGTAAAAAAAAATTCCTTGTAATAATATTACAATACAGTATATATTAATGTATGTTAAGTATGTGATTCATAGTAAAAGGGAACAAATGAAAAAAAACAAAAAACAAAACAAAAGGATTGTTAACCAAACATTTCTAGATTGACAGCTTCCCATCCATCACCTCATCCCATTCTTCCTCCTTACACAGCAAAACACTCAAGTATTGCTGTAAAACATGTAAAACATGGTAGGAACAGTGACCAACCTGGCATTCTTCCCATCCACCAAGACTGTTTCCCCCTTGCCTTTCTATCCTGGCTTATTTGGGTATGTGTCATGAAGTTGGGGGACCAAGTGGGGAGGTCTAAGATGTTGCGTGTCAGCCCCTTTCCATTCGTAAGAAGGCAAGTGTTTCCAATTAACAAAATACTGGATTTGCCCCTTGTGTCTTTGTGAATCTAACATTTTAGAAATTAATTAGTGTTCATCCTGCCCCACCCTGATTAGTGCAGGAGTGTCTGGCTGTACAGGATGCAATTCATCTGATGCAGCCACCAGTTTGAGAAGGCTGGAATGGAAAACAGAGTGGATTTCACTGTATCACATAAGCATATAAGGAGAAACAGTCTATGTACTTAGAATCCAATTTATTAGAAGATTGAGGGCACTTCAAAAACTTTGCTAAACTGGCATACAACAATGCTGCCTATCAAAGTACTGGCCATGCTCTTTTTGAAATTACGTACTGGCATGCACTGAAGCGTTTGCTTGAAGTTCCAATTCTGATCTTACTTCTGATTGGCATACCCTTTGTGGGTTTTGTTAGCATAGTCCAAAGTCAAAATTATGGCCAACCAAGCAGGCTTAACCTTTTGCGTCCATTCAGCCACTAGGGTGACAGTCAGTCTGGATGACCTTGAGGGATGGTTCTCAGTCCCAGCCACCAATAATCCTGCCTTGTGAGGTGCAACATTTTGAACAAACTCCAAATGCCCAGCTGATTTGACATTGTGACAGAGTTGCAAAATCTTTCAGAGGTATAAATTTCTTCTCCTTTACATCACACTCTTTCTTTCCATGCATTCTATTTCATGTTCTTCGGCCCAACCGTCCTCCCTCATTGGTTTACACAGGCTTTTTAATAAGGTTTCCGGGACCTGTTCAGCTTGTCTTCCCTCCATGCTTGACTGCAGGTTGTAACTGCTAAGGTGTTAGTGCAGTGTCTTTTTTTTCTTTTTCTTTTTTTGGCTCTCATGCTAAGACAAATGGGACAAGGCATCAACTAAGATATTATTTCTTTCCTGGAAAGTATGTTTGAGTGAACTTCAGTTTATTGAAAAACTCTGCCTACCAATATACATATAAATCAATGGGAAAAGCTATGGACAAAGGATATTAAAAATGTACTGTGTTATGATCTCAGAGAAATGTATTATAAGATGATATACCTTTACACTGGAGAGACTAGCAAAGATATATAAAGAGATGAAGGCCAAGTATTGGAAACGTCAGGACTACACTGGCTCCTTGTATCATATGTGGTGGACATGTGATAAAACTAAATGGTTCTGAATGAAGACACAAAAAATGATGTAAAAGATTTTAAAGTCTCAAGTACCTAAAAATTCTGAATTATATCTGTTAGGAATCTGGGAAGAAGATAAAACAGTGGATAAGAAGCAACATAAACTGGTACAGTGTATGTTGTTAGCGGCAAGATTAGTGTATGCAAAATACTGGGGGGAAATCAGAGATACCAACAATGGGTGAATGGCTAAACAGAATTGTTGAAATTGATAAGTTTACGTACAGGCTAAAAAGTAGAACACAAAATGAATTTTTGTTTGAATGGAAGTGGTTGTTTGATTTCTTAGAAAAGGGTGGTGATCTGATGACAATAGATTTTGATATTTAAAATTAATGTTACTAAATGAGAAGTATAAAAGTTGTTTTAGATGTATTCTGTTCTTTTAAAATGTTTTTATATAGATTATTTTAGATGATTGATAATTAGTATAAAGTAGTCCAGAATAAGTTAATTATAAACTTGATAAATTAAGTGTATAATTAAAATAACTAGTTAAAATATGTGATAAACAAGAATTAATAATTATGGGATAAAATGTATGACTTAATAGGTGTTGTAGCTGGAATACAGAGGCAAGGAGACCACGGAAGATAAAGGAAAAAGAGTTTATTAAAATAGCGGCTGGGCTCTAGGCTGGAATCACTTCCAAAGTGTCAAGAGAGCCCTGAGAAAAGTTCACAGGAGGGTTTTATACACTTCTGACACAAAGACATCCCCCTTGCTTACTTTCTATACTTTACTTTCACCTGCTTACTTTCTATACCTTACTTTCACTTCTTATCATATGCATTCCGGCTGTAAAGTATACCATGACCCTGGCTCTCTCGTGCCTGACAGAGATGTCTGTTATCCTTCAGTGTTATCTATCTTTGCATACTGTTCTCAGAGGGAAGCAGAGAGAAGTGTCCTTCAGCATACCTTCCTCAGAAGTTTACTTTAAATGTGACTGAATATTGGTGAAAGGTCCTAATGTGAAAGGCTCTTAAGCTAACCAAATTAAAAGCTACTAATAGGAATTAAGTCATTAAGTAGAACCATTAACAATCCCCTTCATTTCCCCCCTTAAATGAGTAATTTTCACAATTATAGCATTTCAAAGAACAGTATCTGCCATAACAAGGTGTTATTTAACATCCTGTTGAGCCATAAGAGCATATAAAGCTGCAGTTTTGCTGGCTGCAATATGAAACAGGCTACCTAACCATCGTACCAAGCAAGGAATACAGAAGCAGAATAGCAGAAACACTAATATTACAGGTATCAACAACACAAATATTGATTTGATCTACCCCACGCTAGGAAGCCATGAAACCATCCAATCGAACCAATGTTGTGGACCCATAGTAATATTTGAGACTATCTTGTGCAATTTGTTAATCTGCACATCTACTGCATTACTGTTATCTGTTAAATTAAAACAACACAGATTCTGATGTGCTTCACACCCTACATGATGAAGAAGAAAAGGTAATCTATTTCTGCCCGATTTTCCAGCACAGCATTCCTCAAGTCTTGTAACTCTTTATTCAATAAGGACAAAGCCTATGTTTTTGACCAAAGCACAGGCTAATCTATTAATTTCCAGACCATCTGTCATGGCCAAACCGGGAGCCCCAAATAAGGACAGTTCTAAAGCCAGCTTTTCTTGATCTGAAAATAGGTGGAGTTTACTATTACAGTTTTCATCTAATTGAACCTCCCATACCTGACGGTGAGGTTTCTTTGGCCATGGGGGCAGGACGGGCACTAACCGGCTTAGGCAACAGCGCTGACCATCGGATAGAAACGCCGGTATATAAGACCAGGTACGGGACCCACAGGTCCAAAACCACCCATGGGGTAGGAGCACATGCCCTTGGTAATAAGAGATATTTTGAACCTCTTTGCATGGGAAAGTAGGGCCTGGGATATCCTTGCACTTATGATCACTCGTGCTACAGTTTACCAGACGGGCACAAGTAGCATTGTGACTGACCACTATGGGGGTTCTTAGAGTGAACTCAGTTGATGGCAAAGTTCTGGAGGTTTTACCCCAATCAGCAGTATGGGCATAGGACATTTCCAACTGATCAAATCCATCGTACCGTGTACTATTT
The DNA here is from genome assembly GCA_948472985.1 of Iguana delicatissima. NCBI lineage: Eukaryota > Metazoa > Chordata > Lepidosauria > Squamata > Iguanidae > Iguana > Iguana delicatissima. The sequence continues at coordinate 34,970 of CAOKZL010002934.1, forward strand.
TTAATACCAGCTGGTATTATTTAATACACACTGGTATTAAGCAGGTACTAATCAACCTATTGGCTGGCATCTTTTGGGGAAGGCAAAAATGGTCTACCCCGATAATATTAGCCAAGTGTAACCAATAGTTATCAGCTAAGTGAGAGGGCCCAATCTCATCCCCAGTAACTAGATCCCCTTGGGCCTTACTGTTTTTAAAATGACCATACACAATTAGCAGTATAACCCACATGTTAGTGTTATTCCTCATGATCTGGCTGTACGCTGGGCTACCTTTCCGGTCGGTAGTGGTAAAGCCTAGTCACCCTTCTTCTCCTCCTCTCCAGTTTCAGATCTAGCCGTACATAGAATTACCGGCTTCCAGGAGCGGTAATAGTAGGGCCTAGTCTGAATCTTGTTTCTGCCTCTTCAGAATGATTTTGAATGGGTTAGTAGGGTTCCCAGTTACAGTCCACCCCCCTTTTGCCCTCTTAATTTGTGTCCAATGTATCCAGGGCTTAACACCAGCCACCTTCACAGCTGTGGGAGTTGAAAGGATAACAGTTTTTGGTCCTCTCCATTGTGGGGTTAGAGGGTCATTTTTCCAATCCTTAATCCATACCTCATCTCCAGGCTGAAAGGGGTGTACCTCAGTGATTGGGATGGGAGGCCTGTTTTCTAGTACATAGTGGCACTGGGCTTGTAAAACTTTGCCTAATGCCTGGATTTCTTGTTGCAAACTAGCATTTCCCAATTCTTGTATGTCCCCCCTTAGCCCAACCAATATCTGAGGGGGTCTTCCATACATCAATTCAAAGGGAGACAACTTAATGATCTTATGAGGTGTGCAGTGGATCCTAAACAGAGCCAAAGGCAATACCTCCACCCATTTTCTTTTTGTTTCTTGACACAACTTAGCCAGATGAGACTTGTTAGTTTGGTTCATTCATTCTACTTGTCCAGAACTCTAGGGACGATAGGCACAATGGAGTTTCCACTGGATGACAAGCAGGTGATTCATCACTTGTAACACTTTATTGATGAAGGTGGGGCCATTATCTGATCCAATAGATAGGGGTAATCCGTGCTGTGCTATAATGTCCTTCATCGAGGCCCTGACAACTTCTTTAGCTTTTTCAGTTCATGTTGGGTAGGCTTCCACCCAAACTGTGAAGGTGCACACAAAAACTAACAGGTACCGATAGAGCCCTGCTCTAGGCATTTCTGTGAAGTCCACCACTAGAGCTTCAAATGGTAAGGTACCATGTAGTTGGACTCCCGGTGGGGGTCCCTTCCCTTGCCTGGGGTTATTCTTTATGCACTCGGGGCATCGTGTGGAAGCGGCATTGGCAAGACTGTTCACTCCATTAATGTAGACCTGTTTCTGTAGTAATGCAGCTAGTGCATTCTTCCCCAGGTGAGTTGCTTGGTGGGCTGTCCGTACCACATCCCAGGTCAGTCGCTGGGGCACAAAGATCCGTCCATCAGGTAACTCCCACCACCCCTGGGTTGTTTTCTTTGCTTTCATGGGTTCAACGGCCATTTGCTCCTCTTCAGGAGTATATCTTGGGCATGTACCAGTCAGATCTACCTGAAACAGTGGGGCTGTAACAGAGGTTAATTCCTCTGTTTTCTCTTGTTGATCCCTGAGAACCACAGCCTTAACCACCTGGTCAGCCCGCCTATTGCCTCTTGCGACCTCTGTGTCTCCTTTCTGGTGTCCATGGCAGTGGATCACTCCCACTCTCTTAGGGTACCATACAGCATCAAGGAGACTCAGAATTTCAGCTGCATTCTTTATATTTCACCCCACTGAATTTATTAGCCCCTTCTCCCGATACAAGGCACCATGGGCATGTAAAGTGGTAAAGGCATACTTTGAGTCAGTGTATATGTTAACTGTGAGTCCCACCTCTAGAATCAAAGCCCGGATGAGGGCTATCAATTCAGCTGTTTGGGCTGAAGTCCCCACTGGCAGGGAGCATGCTTCAATAACTTTGTCCTTGGTTACTACCGCATGCCCTGCGTATCTCTTTCCATGTTGGACAAAGCTACTCCCATCTGTATAGTAAGTAACATCGGGGTGTGGCCATGGGGTGTCACGAAGATCTGGTCGACTGGAATACACCTCATCCATAGTCTTAATACAGTCGTGCTCGGGAGGACCCCCGGTCTCAACTGGTAGCAGGGTGGCAGGGTTCAAATTAGGGGAGACTTCTAGCTTTATACAAGGGTTTTCACAAAGCATGGCTTGATATTTGGTCATGTGCTCATTAGTGAACCAATAATTCCCCTTGTATTCCATCAGGGTTAAGACTGCATGCGGGACCCGCACCACTAATTCCTGCCCCATTGACAATTTATCAGCTTCTTTAACCAGCAGAGCTGTTGCTGCAATAGCCTTTAGACATGCCGGCCACCCTTTGGCCACTGGGTCTAACTGCTTAGATAGATATGCTACAGGTCGCTGCCATGATCCAAGTTGTTGTGTCAGCACTCCCACTGCCATATTTTCCCGCTCATGAACATACAAAAGGAATGGCTTTGTTACATCGGGGAGACCCAAAGCTGGGGATTACAAAAGTGCCTTCTTAATGTCTGCAAATGCCTTCTTCTGCACCCCATTGGAAGGGTTCTGCCTCTGAATTTTTGGTAGCTTCATACAAGGGTTTGCTCATTACTGCATAATTAGGGATCCATATTCTGCAGAACCCTGCTGCTCCAAGGAACTCCTGTACCTTTTGCCGACATGTTGGTTCCTGCAAGGCACATACAGTCTCTTTCCGCTCGGGGCCCAACTCTTGCTGCCCTTGGGACATTATAAATCCCAAATATTGTACTTGTGTTTTGCACAATTGGGCTTTCTTCCTGGACACCTGTAGCCTCAGTCCCATAACAAATGTAATAACTCTTGGGTCACCTCCCAGCACTCCTCCTCGGATGGGGCCGCAAGCAATAAATCATCTACTTACTGCAGCAGGACTCTCTTCCCTGATTCTGAGTGAAAATCTCTAAGATCTTGACTAAGGGCAGTGCCAGAAATGGTAGGCGAATTCTTGAACCCTTGCACCAACCTGGTCCAAGTCAATTGCATCTTTCTACCAGTCACTTGGTCCTCCCATTGGAAAGCAAATATGGGCTGACTCTTTGCTGCCAACTGTATGCAGAAAAAGGCATCCTTCAGGTCCAATACGATGAAATAGGTTGCCTCGGACGGAATTAGTTCAAGCAGTACATATGGATTTGGCATTACTGGATGAATAGTCACTGTTGCCTGATTTACCAATCGCAAATCCTGTACCGGACGATTTTCATCCGTGCCGGGCTTCTGAACTGGGAGGAGGGGAGTATTCCAAGGTGATTGGCATTCGCGGAGAATCCCATGCTCTAACAAGCGGTCCAGGTGTTTCTGTACTCCCTGGATCGCTCGTCTAGGCAATGGGTATTGTCTCACATGCACTGGTTTTGCTCCTGGCTTCAACTCAAGCACCACAGGTGGTATGAACCTCGCCATTTTCAGGGGCTATCTTCTGCCCACACCCCGGGTACACTGAACGCCTGCCAAGGCTCCTCGTCTAGCACCAGCATAGTCCAATGCAACCTCCACTCTTCCTCCTGGGGGTATGAGAGTGTTAACAGCTTGGCTACCTGCCTGGGTCCCCGGAAATTCACAGTTGACGTCCCATCATCCTCGAATGATATTTGGGCTCTCAATTTGGATAGCAAGTCTCGGCCCAACAGAGGCACAGGACACTCAGGGAGGTACAAAAACTGATGTTCCACTCTATGAGACCCTAAATGACAAGTTCGTTGTTTCAACAATGGCCATTCCTCTACCTTCCCTGTTGCTCCCACCACCTGTATGGTTTGATGAGTAAGTGGGGCAATAGGGTAGGTAACTACTGAGGTGGCAGCTCCAGAATCAACCATAAAATCTACATCACGGCCCCCCACAGTGGTAGTGACCATGGGCTCCCTGGGGCCGAGAACTAGGGGGCCCAGTCTGTCCTATTCAAGGAGCTCCACTTCCACCATTCCAATGAAATAGTCCTCATTAGGCATGCCACTGGGGCCAGTCACACTGCTGGGACCTTGCCAGCTGGTTCACCAATCCTGCTGTCCTCTTCCTCGTCCACCTCTTCCCCTTTGGTTCTCCCCAGGCTCCACTGCACCCATCCTATTTGGACACTCCCGTTGCCAGTGTCCCTCCTGGCCACATCGAGCACACTGGTTTCTTCCCAAGGGTCCCCCTCTGCCTCTCCCCTGTCTGCCTCTGCTGCCACCCCTTGATCCTCACTGATTCCTGCCCAGTCCATAGCCCCTTCCATGCTGCTCTACTAATGCGGTTGCAAGCAACTCTGCCTTTTTTGCCATCCTTCAATCTTTTTCTCTTTGCTCCTCCTGATCCCTGTTTACATATACCTTCTGGGCCACCTCCAGCAACTCCGCCAAATTCTTTCCTCTGAACCCCTCCAGCTTCTGGAGCTTTCTCTGGATAGCTGGGTAACTTTGGGCCACAAATGCCTGTTTAACCATCCTCATATTATTTGGGGCTTCAGGATCAAAAGGAGTGTATTGGCGGTACGCATCAAAGAGGCGCTCCAAAAATGCCCCTGGGGACTCTGTAGCACCTTGGATTACTTCAGTTACCTTGGCCATATTTACAGGTTTCTTCATCCCCACTCTCATGGCTTCTATTAACAATGCTTGGTATTGAAGAAGATGTTCCAGTCCCATTGCAGTATTCGGGTCCCACTGCGGGTCTTGTAATGGAACTCTCTCTCTCATCCAGGCCTGGGGGTTCGCATGTCCCTGGGGAGTCCTCTCCAGAACAATTCTTTCTGCCTGCTGGAGGACACGTCGTCTCTCCTCTGTAGTGAACAGGGTCAGGAGCAATTGTTGGCAATCTTGCCAACTAGGCTTATGTGAAGCCATAATACTTGTGCATAGCTCCACTAGCTCATGGGGCTTTTCAGTATAAGAAGCATAATGGGTCTTCCAGTTCAACAAATCAGAGGTGGTAAATGGCACATACACATAAGCTTGCGCTGGCACATAGGGTGGCTCGCCATCCCCTTGGTGGGGATTTTGCACCATCTGGGTTACTTGTCTCAAGGGGAGCAAGGCATGATCTGCTTTACTTCTAGTCCGCCCAGCTATAGGTGAGTGCTCAGTTACTGCTGCTATGGGGGGGGGTAGACCATCCTTTCAGATTCCTGATCTTTAAGCCAGTGCTCATACGCCTTACACACTTCCTGGAATAGGAGAGTGTCTGGAGACTGAGGCGAGGTTTTAATATAATCCACTGTAGTTGCTGATGGTGAGGGGGTGCCATTTGCAAGCAGTGATTTGGGGGTAGCCTCTGCTGGGGAAGCAGGCTGGGTGGAAGTAGCAGCCACAGCTGCAATCGGCTGTGGAGCTTGTCCTGCCGGAGCTGGTTCTGCTGGAGGGGGTAGCATATACGCGGGCGGGGCTGTTGGCTTTGTTAGTTCCAACTCTGCAGCCTCTAACACTGGCTTCAATTTTCTTCCTAACTTTTCTTTTCAGAGCACCAATATTTTTGCCTGTGATTCTAAGCAGCTCTTCAACCAGGGAGGGGAGCCACGAACCATTGAATCCCAAGAATCTATGTAGGGAAACTGATCCAGGTGCCCAGGCTCTCCCACTATCACAGAGTACACTCTACGGATCTTATCCTGGTCTAAAGAACCCTCAGTGGGCCACCCTACTCCAAACATGGCCCAATCTATTTCACATAGTGTCCGCAGCCACTGGGGAGTCATGGGGGGGTCACCGTAATCACCATCAAAGCCCTTTTTGAAATTCCTAAGCATACATTGCAAGGGGGTGCAAGATTTGCTTCCCCCGCCACCCATTCCTCCCTTGCTAAAACCAAAACAGACACAGAAGGAAAAGAGGTGGTGGCTAGTGAGTGAAGGGGGTCTCACTAGCCGACACAAAAAGGGATTAAACACCACACACACAAATCCTCTGGCCTGGACCCCCGGACACTCTACGGTGAGTATGCAGGAACTGCAAAGGCCACACAGACAGAAGACAACTTGCACACCACACTCACACGTCTCTGCCTCCCGCTGTCCCTTCAACTAGAGCAAGGAGGTTTCCCAAGCCCACTGGGCTAGGTACTCGGGCCAGCTCGAGATTGGGGAGTGATCAAGTCCCCCTTTCACTCAGAAGCGAGTGGGACTATCTTCTCTGGACTTGAACCAGAGCTGGACTTGAACCAATCTTTACTTGCCTAGGTCCTTTCTCTTCTGACGGCGCACTTCTTCAGTTGGACTTGAACAGCTGGACTTGAACCAGAATGTCTGGACTTGAACCAGACTGGAGGCAGGGCTGGGCACAGTTTCCTTTCTTCACTCTGCGGCTCCCCGGTCGCTCTTACCTTTTAGATAAGCTCAGCACAGGCTTTCCCCCCTCTGCTGGCTAAACAGCCGGTGGTGCCTAAGGGTGTGTGTGTGTGCCCAGCCTTCCTCCAGGCAAGGCGATCTTGAGCAGGCTAACTGCCACCTCTTTGTCTCAGCACCCGCGGATCTGAGTCACAGCACCATTTATGTAGCAGGAACACAGAGGTAAGGAGACCACGGAAGATAAAGGAAAAAGAGTTTATTAAAATAGCTGCTGGGCTCTAGGCTGGAATCACTTCCAAAGTGCCAAGAGAGCCCTGAGAAAAGTTCACAGGAGGGTTTTATACACTTCTGACACAAAGACATCCCCCTTGCCCCCACCTGCTTACTTTCTATACTTTACTTTCACTTCTTATCATATGCATTCCGGCTGTAAAGTATACCATGACCCTGGCTCTCTCGTGCCTGATAGAGATGTCTGCTATCCTTCAGTGTTATCTATCCTTGCGTACCGTTCTCAGAGGGAAGCGGAGAGAACCATCCTTCAGCATACCTTCCTCAGAAGTTTACTTTAAATGTGACTGAATATTGGTGAAAGGTCCCAATGTGAAAGGCTCTTAAGCTAACCAAATTAAAAGCTACTAATAGGAATTAAGTCATTAATTTAAACCATAAACAATCCCCTTTAGTGTAAATATGAACTGTTTGCAACAAGGGTGGGAACCAATGTTAGTTATGTTTTGTTACTATTTCTTTTAGCTATGTTTAGTTATGTTTTGTAACTATTTGTTTTAGATATGTGTAGATTATGATGTCTGTCTGTGTTTGTATGGATGTATTGTTGTTCTTTTGTTGTTTTTGTATGTTTGGATGGTGTTCTTTTTACTTAATAAATTTTTAAAAGAAAAGAAAAACTTTGCCCACTGTACTTGTTTTGGGCTCAACTTGTATGGGGTCTGTAAAGCCTCTAGATTACATGACCTGTCCAGACCTCAAACGGGCAACTAACACCCTCCAGAAAATGTCTCCAAGTCTCTAAAGCCCACTTAAGGGCCTCTGCTTCTTTTTCCCATACTGGTCAATGCAATTAAGCTCTGCTGATTTCAGAGACTCAGCCCTGTCGTGAAAGTATTTTGCCTTTTGGCTTAGTTAGGCTTTAGAGATAGATCACTTTGTAGTCACAGTGCAACCAATGCTAATTACCGCTTGCAGCAATGGATTGAATATCAATCATCCTGCAAAAATGTGCATTTCAATGGTGGAGAAGGTCCAGCTAAGGGATCAAAAGCTTCAGGTGTAAAGTTGTAATGCCCAGGGGCATCTGGTCAGTAGAAAGGGATAAACAAGGACAGATAAATGTGTGATCCTAGGAAGGCATTGTAAACAACTCAAAAGGCAGATAAGAAATTTGGGAAGATGTTAGGCTCCCAAGATCAAAGTAGGTAAGCATCCACTTTCCCTGCAAACCATTTGAGGTTTGGGAAATGGGATGACATTTATGGCCCTGTTATCACCATGAACTGGCCTGGCTTCGGTAGACATTAGATATCATTTTGATATCGCAATTCGGTCTTGTTTTGCCACCCTCAGCCAAGTGTTTGTGAGGCCCCTGAACAAGCATGAAGCTAGGCATGGCTATTAGATGCAGAATCATTTCTGTTTACACCTAAGCAAGCCAGACACAGCCAGATCTTGCTTTAGGAGACCTCCCGAAACAAACACCTTAATTAAGGTATACACGCTCACACAAAGAGCTCCCTGCCCCAAGCAGGCACCCTGGCGTGCTGGACACTCCATTGCCCAGGCAAGCTGAATCTGCATACTGGCCATCCCATTGTCAATTTGAACTTAACTCAATCAAGTTAAATTCTGACCTTTCGGAGACATTGTCTCGCGCCCAAACTTCATTGTTCTCGCCCAGACCAGACTAGCCCACGGTCATTCTTTCCCTAATAAAAATCCCCAGTTCCGAGAGTTCCTCGGACTACTCTGCCGGCCCGTTGGATTGCTATCCAGCCTTGCTGCCGCTTCGTCAGGCGAGCTCCCCTCGGCCACCATGCTGAGTTTCTTCACTTCCATCTCTGGCTTCCTCAGGACTACGAGAAAGCTGTCATATCACCCATTTTCCTCCAAAACTCTCATTTCCTATTTCTTAGCTGTGTGAATGTGTTGTCTTATTTGTTGTTTGCCTGTTAATAAAACTAGCCATTTTGTTACCTTTAAACTTGTCTGGCAGCTCTTCTGACCTGAACCTGCATACATAGGGTAAAAGATCCCCGCAAAGTTACCTTGCCTCTCGCTAGCTTAAGTGAGTGCTCCAGCTAATTTCCCCACCATTTGTTGTTGTTGTTTGGTTATTTGGACGCCCCTCCCAGGACCTCCAGTTCACAGGGTAACAGAGTGGTGGAGCAATGTGGGCAATCCCACTACCCCTAATTTGAGAAGGAATCCGGAATCACCTCAAATCGGGTGGTACCGACTTAGGGAACGGTCAGTTGAGCTGTCTTAGAACGCTGGTAAGCAGGCAAGTGTATGTGTGACTTCTGTGTGTATGAAGTAACTCTATCGGGTAGAAATCTGTTCCCCTTTCTTTGTCTTGTCCTGGGAATCATCTCCCCATCTTGGGTATATCATGGGCTGGGACTTTATGTGTTAGGACACTAGCATGTTAGGAACAGTCCACACACATTCAACAACTTAGCAGCAAGGCACACAAAAAGTACGGAAGGAGAAGTCCCCACTGCTTCCATTGCCCTTTTGGAGTTTCCTCTTGGTTTGGCTTGTTGGTATTGGAGAAGGCGGGGGTGGTGATTCCCAGTTTCTCAATTTTTGGGTGCGTCCCGATTTGCTGGCTGTTAGGTGTGGGTGGTGAGTCCCGGCCTAGCTTAGGATTTAGCGGTTTAGCCCATGGTGTAGGAGGGGCCCCCTCACCCTGAAAACCAGTTAGGGACGGTTCAGTTTGGTTCCTTGCCCCTTTTTTACCCCCACTGCTTGGCCAGGCGGCGTAGTAAGTTCCATTGGGTTTGTTACCCCCCTTCAGGTAGACACGGAGACGCTCCTAAGGGTTCCCTGGGTCTAGGTGACCTCCCTGTCCCTGAACCATTGCCTCATCCTTTTGTCCTCAGTGCTGCCAAGGTGGAGAACCAGGCCTGAGTGTACAGAAGCAACTTTGTTTGGGCAGACTGGAGTTTGGTTCCTCTCCCTCGTCCCTAGAGTAGTTCCATAGAATTTGTCTTCCTTAGCTCCCCAGGGGTCTAGGTGATCCTGCCCATCCCTCCAGTTCCTTGTCCCGTATTGGTATTGGTGAATTGTTGTTGTTGTGTTGTTTAGTGTAGTTATGGCTAGGGAGAGCCCTGTCACTGTTAAGGACCTCATGTGTGAGGAAGAGGTCCTAAGGAAACTGGGTTTTGGGTAAAGGAAAGTGCCTCTGGAAGGACTCTGTCTTCCAGACAGCCAATCTCTTTACCTCTCTCCATGAAGTGTATGCCCTGGCGCGTAAATCAAGGAACCCATTCAGGCCTTCGAAGGATTCGTTGGCAGCTTGGGAACTTTGGCTTGTGGCCAGAGATGCTAGCAGTACCCTAGTTGAGACCGGGGGAAGTCGCGGGCAGACAAAGTAACCTTTGCGTCCGTCGTGCAGGCCTCAGCCCAGAAGCTTAGTGACCTCATGGTAGTGGCCCAGACCAGGGAAGAGAAAGCCCACGCCTTAGAGGCTGAGCTGGATCATGCCCGAGCAGCGGCCAAGTTCATGGTTGGACAAGCTAAGGAACAACACGAGGCTGTTAGTCACTCGGCTTGCCAGAAACAGATTGCTGCCTTGGAAAGCCAGCTCCAAACATGCAAGGCCCTGATTTTGGCTGTGTGCCCAGAGCTGCTGCCAAGCTTTGCCCCACATTTGTCGGGAGAGCCCTTGCCAGAGGATGCTCGGGCCTCCTCCCCCACAATCCGGACTGAGATGCCCTTAAGGTTCCAGTTCACCCTGTTGAGACCATGTCCATGTCACGCAGGACCATCCCTGCAACCGAAGGTAGTGCAGAAACCCAGGAGACACAAGCCACCAAGACTAGGGTCCCCTGGCGTGCCACTGAAGCCAAGGCAATAGTGGACCAACTGAGTCCATTAAATCAGTCTACAGGCATCATGTGGCTGAACGCAGTGACACACTCTTACCCTACAGCCAATGGTCAGGACCTGACCCAGATGGCCTGGCTTTGCACATCACCATCGGAGCTTCCTACTCTTGAGTCGGCCGTGGCAGTTCAAGGCCAGGTTAGGCTCGAGGCACATGGGTGGATGAGAGAGATAGTGAAGATCCTCTGGCCTGGACAAAGTGCTAGCGTACTCTACGTTATGGAGCAGCAGGATCTTCAAGAGAACCCTGAGGCTTATGTAGCGCGGAAGCAGCTGCTGGCCATTTTGTCCGAGAAGGTCCCCCTGACGGCCCACGGGTACAACTTTGACCATGTGGAATTCAAGACTCTGTTGTACGGAGGCTTGAACCACAAGACAAGGATGGCCCTGGGTTTGGTGGATCTGGCCACGACATCTTGGGAGGATTTTGGGAACAACCTCTGTTGGGTCGCTGACCTGTTATGAGAGGCTGGATCCCTGAATCCTCCCGCCATGGCCCAGAAATGTGATGCAGGGAGCTGGGAACACATATCGGAGGTGACATACTCCAATTATGGGCCCCATTCCCAGCACAGGAAGTCCTTGCTGAATTCCATTCTGCGAGGGAATTGAAACTCGCACCCTGCTCCCAGACAGGACAGGCAGTGGCAGGGAAGGGATTCCCACAGCTTGCCTAGAAAGGCAGGGAACCCTCCACAGCAGCCCATTGCCCCCAAACAGCCCTCTGAGTCTGGCCCTCCCCGGGAGACGTCTGGTGGGTACGATCCCATGGCCCAGACGTACTCCTCATATAGAGCCAGAATCTGGAGCATGCTCCACCGGTGCGGACTGGACATGAGCCAGTTCGACCAGCGGCCCACGTCGGAGTTTCTAGAAGCTCTGAACAAGCAGCTTTGGGCGGGTGGTAAATAGCCGGTCCAGGCAGTGACAAATGGCCCACCTCCGGCTGGATACTCCCCGACTTTGGACTTCCAAGAATAGTGGTGCCCTTGGTCCTGGAATCTCCCCCAGCGAGTTGCAGCTCAGCTGAAGCCCAACAGATGGGGTATGGCGATGGCAGGTGCTGGGACCTATAGTGAAAAGAACCCTGCCACCCCTCCTGCAGACTCCAGAGCAGCACCAAAAGTGCTGCTCCCAAACCTGAGAAGACAGGGTGAGCCCACCGCCAACTCTATCCAGTCGCCCAGATATGGCGGGGGGAACCCAATCTAAGCCCAACAGAAGCTCCAAGTGCTCAGGGTGCACTAGAAATAGGTAGATTGCACCTCCTTCTGATTCAGCCCCAAGTGCGAATCCTGCCATCTCGGAGATCACCGTGCTTTCAGAGCACAGAGAAGGATCGCACCAGGCTGAGGTTCAGGAGGAAGCCCCCACAGAATCTGACCAGACACAGCACCTTGCCAGCAGGTGTGAGAGCCAGGAAACGGAGAGCACGCTGCCAGAGGAAGCCAGCCCCACCCTTCCAAAGCTCTCTATTGTCCCTGCTCTGAGTCCCTGGCTAGAAACCAGCAGTTTCCCCCAGGATTTCCTTGAGGCCGTGGCCAGGAGAGTCCTTCCTCTCCATGCCATCTTTCCAGGGAATTTCAAAAGGGATTGGGGGTTTAAGCAGAGAAAGGCTCCTGCCCAGCCGGAGCACAGGTCAGCAAAGGCACTCACCCTGGCACATCCTGAGTTGACAACACATGCTCCTCTTTGCTGCATTCCATCTGGGGAGACTTTGACTGTGAGCCCCAAATGCCACACAGAGGCGGACATGGCTACTGCCTTCCCCTCCGCATGGCTGCTTTGGTGCCAGCGTGTCTTCATGCTTAGAGGCACCCAATTCATTGTTACACTAGTGATTTTGAGAGGGGCCAAGACAGTCCTTGGTTCTGTCTCAATCACCATCCGGCCATGATTTCAGGAGGCACTTGGATCAGACGCCAGCCTTCACCCTAAATTGAATGTATGGAAGGGTCAGCCAGTTGATCCTGCATCGGTGGTCACCCCCGAGCAAGAAGATCCCGTCTGCCCAAAGACCCAATGTAAGCCCCATGTTTTGCCAGACTTCCTTGAGCTGTAAGGAAGTGGCTGCCATCAATTTGTCTGAGGCATTTGCTTCCACATATGAGGCGTTCAACAACGGTTGAGTGGCCCCAGTCTGCACGGAGCGGAGGTGGAGTGGCGACCCCTCCAAGCTCCCGGTCTTTGTACATAGTCCCGCCTTGTAGATAGTTTTGCTTGCTTGTGTGTTTTGATTTGGAGTTGCCTTAATAGTTTTCCTATTTGTTGGTTAGTTCTTCCCTTTGCACTGTTTGTGGTGGGAGGACCAACGAGTTGGCTGACCCGAGATCCCCCTGAGGTAGATCGGGCCTACAGAGTCAGCCCTGATGCCCTGAGGAGGGGGCACGAGTCCGACCAGGATGCCGGCACTCTCTCACTTTGAGGGATTGCCTTGTGCAATGGTGTCCTGGGATGTACGGGCGAGACAATGAGGGTCTAACGACCCTCTCAGAAGAACCAAGTCTGACTCTGGAGTTCTGGTCTACTGCCCAGAATAGCCTCTGCCTTGGAGAGGCCTCCCTCCACATTCTTTTGCGTGCTTGGACTGTTAGGGTGAGAACAGTCTTAGCCGCCCCCTAGCTTGTTACGCAATTCGGCCACGTGTTCCAAAGAGTATGTCCACTCTCCGACACTCCATAAGGGCTGGAGACCCACACAATTGGCAAGATGCTTGGCCCCGGTGCATTGTTTCCAATCTGCATATGTTAATAGAACATTTGCATACATAGGCCCATCCATCCTGGACAATCTCTGGTAGTGTCAGCATCTGCTCTGGCAACGAGCAAGCGTAGGCTGCGCTTGTCTCGGATTGGTTTTGTTGTCTGTCGTTCAACTGGTTTGGGAGCCCTCACTACCAGGTAAAGGCCAGAGTATAACCTAGTTCAACTTAAGACCAGAGCCCAACCTAGTCATGTTGAGCGAGCGGGTACCACGGCCATCGCAAACGGGGCTTCAGCAGAAGCGACTTATGTGTGATTGTTCTAAACAAGGCCTCATCTCATATTACATCATGATAATTGTTGCAGGCCCGATCCACCCCAGAAGGTACCCTCCGCATGGAGGCCCCTCTACTGAGGTGCGGTCAGACCATCTTCCACCTTACAGTGACCAAGGTTTGGGGCAGTCACCCCTGTCTCCTCCATGTTAGCCACTTTGCCTGGCATTTCGCTAAAGACCAACTGAGGCTCCCATCATTCCCAAATTTTGAGGTCCATGATTCGAACTCAGCTCCCAACAGGCTCCATGCTATTCATTTGAATTGAATGTCTGCATTTGCCATAACCCATGTCAGTCTTTCTTCCAAGAGCAATAGGTCGATGGTTCCAGATAGCTGAGGCCATCCCCGGATTCATCCACTGCCCCCGAGGTACTGTGAGGCGTGTGTGAGTCCAGCCACACCACGGTTCCAGTTGAGGAGCCAAGCCCGAGATGACATCCCATTCCTGTTGTCGTAGTTGGGACTCCCCAACGAACTTAATGAACTGTGTTGCCAGCATCCCGGACTGTAAAATCTGTTTCCCGCTTGGACTAGTCCGCTGCCGCAAAGAGCTAGCGTGCTTTGGCTAGCTCGACCACGAACTTGGACATTTTGCCACTCCTGCTTTATCCAGACTCTGTGCCATGGTTCCAGCTCCATTGGAGCCACCAATATGCCTGCATTCTCCAGACCCCAAACTTTCCTGTTTCCGGGGTGTGTGTGCAGAGACTCTTGCCTGTGCCTCACCTCCACGGACCACAAACTCTCATTTCTGCATTCACATCGCCCACATTGCTGTTGGACTATTTAATTTGCCCGCATACTTTTGAATTGCACATTGGATTACTATTGAACTGCCCGCACTACTCTTCATTGGATTACAAATTGTTCATTGGATTGCCTGCATTCCTCATTTGTTCCGGTTATTGCTCATTGTTCATTGTTCAAGCCATTATTGCATTCTGTTTGTTGCAACTGTGTGTATGTAGCTAGGGTTAGGATGTTGTTAGTTAGGGACTGCTTTTACTAGATAGAAATGTGGCAAAAATCCCTTTTGCCCGAGGTGTGATACAACTCCGGAATCTGTAGAGGTCTATTCGGCTCTAAATTCACTTTGAAATGTTTAATTGGAAAATGATCAATTTGTATCAAATTGCCCATTTTGGTGGGGGGGGATTGTTATCACAGTGAACTGGCCTGGCTTCGGTAGACGTTAGATATCATTTTGATATCACAATTTGGTCTTGTTTTGCCACCCTCAGCCAAGTGTTTGTGAGGTCCCCGAACAAACATGACACTAGGTATGGCTATTAAATGCTGAATCATTTCTGTTTACACCTAAGCAAGCCAGACACAGCCAGATCTTGGTTTAGGAGACCTCCCAAAACAAATACCTTAATTAAGGTATGCATGCTCACACAAAGAGCTCCCTGCCCCAAGCAGGCACCCTGGCGAGCTGGACACTCCATTGCCCAGGCAAGCTGAATCTGCATACTGGCCATCCCATTGTCAATTTGAACTTAACTCAATCAAGTTAAATTCTGACCTTCGGAGACATTGTCTCGCGCCCAAACTTCATTGTTCTCGCCCAGACCAGACTAGCCCACGGTCATTCTTTCCCTAATAAAAACCCCCAGTTCCGAGAGTTCCTCGGACTACTCCGACCGCCGGTTGGATTGCTATCCAGCCTTGCTGCCGCTTCGTCAGGTGAGCTCCCCTCGGCCACGACGCTGAGTTTCTTCACTTCCATCTCTGGCTTCCTCAGGACTATGAGAAAGCTGTCGTTTCCCCCCAAAACTCTCATTTCCTATTTCTTAGTTAGCTGAGTGCACATGTTGTCTTATTTGTTGTTTGCTGTTAATAAAACTAGCCATTTTGTTACCTTTAAACTTGTCTGGCAGCTCTTCTGACCTGTACCTGCATACATAGGGTAAAAGATCCCCGCAATGTTACCTTGCCTCTCGCTAGCTTAAGTGAGCGCTCCAGCTAATTTCCCCACCGTTTGTTGTTGTTGTTTGGTTATTTGGACGCCCCTCCCGGGACCCCCAGTTCACAGGGTAACAGCCCCACCAATCGAAACTATTTGTACACAAAAAGTTCTTTTTCTAAATGCCAAGTATTTCTTGGGGAAAACTAGTTAACCAGCACATGACAGATATGAAAATGGTCTTAAGCACCCTCACCATCAGCATGTAGCAGAACCAATCCCAAAATGGTATTGCTAATGTCCACCTGTACTATAAATGGGCCTGTGGGATCTGAGTGCTTTAAAATGGACTCAGCACTACATAGTCTCTTTAATACCTCAAATGCTTTTTGATATTTGGGGCACCTATTGAGCTTAGTGTTCTGTTCTGGTTTGCTCAAACCCTTCCCCTTCTTGGCCTCTTTTTCTTGATTTTCAAGAGGTCTGTCAAAGGTGTTGTTACCCCAAACCATGGATGACTCAGGGGTCCACCCAGGGTGCCAGTATCTCCACATAACAATGAGGAATTAATTAGCTCAAAGTTAGATCTTTCCACTAATTTTTACAGGGTCACACAGGAAAGAACCAGCCAGAGAGTTCAAAATGTAAACTAAAAATGTTGAGAAAATCACACATGCATGTAAAAGATACAACCACTCATGCACTTGCACAAGTACTAACTGAGGGTAAAGGGAGGAAAGTTGTGGATAGAGGACTTTTAAGGTTTGGGTGATAATTACCAGTCTGGAGTGAAGAAAAGCTGCAATGTGGCTTAGGTAGGCACCGAAAGACAGTGCTTGTTCAGAAAGTCAAGAGCATGCACTGAACCACTCAAAACTGAGGGTTCATATACCCAAAAACCACCCTAAGGATATGGGTGTGAATTGTTCTCTCAGCCAAGCAGACAATGGGAGTTGGAACACAAACAATGAAGTCTGGACAAAGTTAATGTTCTTACTGTTCAGGTGACAGAGGGATAATGGCTGTTGTAATAGCTCTGTATTGTGGAGAGATTGGGAAGACAAAGCAGGGAAACATCCAGGTGTGAGGGACCAGGGTTAGAACAATCACAGTTTGGTGGGGACTTCCCCCTTCTGCTCTGAGATGTCCAGCTCTTAGCATAAGCCTATTGTCCTTAGAGTTGTCTTGCAATCTGCCTGATAATGACTTCAGTTTCATTTGGGAGGGGGTGTGGGCTTACCTGCCTTGTTATATCACATTAGTAATCAGTAATTTGCCTCTTTCCAGCTTGACCTTCCAGTCACTTCAGGATTCTATTCTTCATCAATGCCAATTAATATAGTGCCAATTAAATCATATTGATCTTGAGGGGGTGCACAGGATGGTAACAGACATGTATATTGGATTATTATATTGTATAAGGAAGTTGGATAGCTTTAATTCTCTATGCTGCACATATCTGATTTGTACTTATTCATAGAAAACAGTGAGGTGAAAGGATGATGGGATATGAATTGTTATGTGAGAAGACTGGATATATAGGATGATCAGATAAGCTGGGAAACTTAAGGCAATGTAAAACTAAAATGTAAACTAAAATGTTTTTCAGAAGTCCAGCTATAAATCAACACATCATCCAAATACACCAAAATACTTAATGTAAACACAGCAGATTCTGCAGGTGCTCTGACGGGTAACCAGATGCTGAAATAGCCTCCAAAGATTGTTTTATTATCTAGCCTAACACTAGGGATGTCCAGTGAGATGTATATTGGAGGAGATTGAAGAGAAACAGGATACTGGGATAGGAAGGTTTGGTATCAAGCCAGGCAGTAAGAAAGAGAAATAAAAGGAGAGCAGACAGCAATGCAGGAATGTAAACAACCAAAGCAAGTCTGGGCAGGATCAGGATGACTGACAAATTAATGAGAGACATGTGAATTCCACCAACCAGTGTAATCCACACTGAATAATCATCAATTGAATCTATATAAGCTTTCTTGGACTGATGATCTTCAGTTTCAGCAACTAAAGTAATGACTGGTATCAATCTTGTGCTTCCTATAATAAAGAATGCTTCTGTTCAGATGTGTTTCCAAATTCTAAGGGTTCACCCTTGGAAGCTGTTCAGGTCCTACCTAACACACACTGAACCTTTGCAGGGTCCATCTCTATCCCCTGACTTGAGATGAGGTATGCCTAATAATTTAGTCTGCTAGCATGAAGTTCACATTTTGACAGTTTAACATATAAATGATGGTCTAACTTTTTTGCAGCACTTTCCTCACCAAAGTGACATGCTTTTCAAAAGTCCAGCTATAAATCAACACATCATCCAAATACACCAAAATCCTTAACCTCATTTAACACCTGACTGATTAATTGCACAAACACCTCAGGGGCACTGATCAAACCAAAGGGTATTAGTATATATTCAAATGCCCCCAATGGAGAGTTGAACACTATCTTCCACTCATCTCCTTCCTGTATGCATACTCAGTATGTTTCACTCAAATCCAGCTTTGTGAAAATCCAGCCTGTCATCTCCTGAGATAACATGTCTTCCATTAAAGGCAAGGGGTACTGATTGCAAGTGCACATTGCATTCAGGCTTCTACAAATCTCAGCGACCCATCCTTCTTTTCCCAGAAAAATACTGGCACACCAAAGTCCTTGATTCTATTGTTCTCTTTCCACACAACTTTCATCCTTAACAAGCTAGACTCTACTAAAAACATGGCTGTGTTTCTGTTGTCACTTTTGATCAGAGCAGCGCTAGTGCGGGAGGAGGCAATGGGGAGGGCTGGGGCAAGGGATCGCCCTAGGCCTCACACACAGCTACCAAGCATGCAAATGAATGCCAGCTCTGTAAAAATAGCCACAGCAGTCATATTTCATTACACACAAGTTATTAGGCTTAGACTGAAAACTGGCAAAGGGAAAATAGTGCAATGGGGAGAGTGAAGTAAAAAAGGCATAATTTACCCAAACTAACTGATTTTTGCAAATTCTGAAGCTGAATGAGTTCCATCCATCTATATCTCTTCTGAGACATATAGGCATTTAGGTTGTTTGGTCAACACACATAACTGGGGTACAACCCATATTGAATTTTCCTTCATAGCTACCACTGAAATGAACAAGCATGCAGATGAACACATTATATTGTGCCAGAACATTTCTTGTTTGCTTCATTTTTCAGCATTCTGTTTCGTCCTTCTCTGATCTTCTGTTTCCCTCCACTCACATTCCTCATGCATCAGCTTGACCCACTTAAATCAATATCGTATTTGCATCAGATGTGTAATGTATGTAGTCAGATAACTTTCTTCAGTACTGAACATACTGAATCACTATAAAGTATGTTGCACAAGAAGTGGAGATGGAGAAAAGAAGCAAAACAAAACTACCTTCAGCAGAGGGAGCTCTGAAAATTTTTCAAGAGCAAGCAGTTCTTGTCAAAATATCTCAAGTTGTTCAGAAGCACTATTGACTACTGCTATGCTCAAACCTAACCATTAATACTCCTGCAACTCTCCCCTTATATTCCATATAATATATTCTACCACTAGGACAAACATGCCTGGCATAGCCATTTAAAGTACCCTTCTTATAGTGAAGTGGTTGGCAATAGCTCCCTGTTCTCTTACCTCAGTTTCTCAATATTTTGTTTCAATCAAACCCTGATGTTGAATCTTGATGTTGCTCCCATGAAAGATTCATGCTAGTTTGTCCCAGGCGACATCTTCACCATACTATACCAGTATGGTACATTGTTGTTGTTGTTGTTGTTGTTGTTGTTGTGTGCCTTCAAGTTATTTCTGACTTATGTCATCTCTAAGGCAAAGTTATCATGGAGTTTTCTCAGGCTGAAGTTGTGTGACATATCCAAATTCACCCAGTGGGTTTCCATGGCCAAACAGGAGATCAAACCCTGGTCTCCAAGGTCATAGTCCAACACTCAGACCACTACACCATGCTGGTTCTATATACTGGCATATAATTCTTCCATAATTTCATTCTTGAAGGAAATAACAAGTAATTTTGGCAATTTTCTTTCGACTGCAAGAATCTTTTAAAACTTTCCAAACACTATTTACCATTTTCTACAAAATTCAAATGTGGAATTTAGCTTGCACAAAATGTGCACTTTTTTTTACAGAAAACTATTTTCTGTAGAAAATGGCATGTTAGAAAATGCAGTTTTCTCTGTAAAAGATATTTCATGTGCAAAATTCTGAATTTTGTGCAGAATAAGTTCCAGACTAAAAAAGGGGGGAAAAACCTCAGTCCAGGATTATTCTTGGCAAGGTTTTCTAACACATGAGAAACACATTTATTATCATTTTTCAAATATTTTTCCATTTCTACTTAAATACAGCTTTAAATAAATGGAAACGTTGCTTTTATCGCACTCTGTGGTACTGCAACTCATCAACTGAAGCACCATTCTCCTTGCATATGGTGCCCATCTCTTTCTTCTTTTCTGCTGTGTTTCAGTTCGACAATACCGTAGGTTAATGCCTATAGTAGAAAGATATATATCTAAAAAATGCATAATGTTGGCTTCACAGTCTGACGGTACTGTGAAGAACGCTGGTTTTACAGTAAAACATTACTCTAGCTCATTTCCCAGAGGAGAGAGCAGAGGGAGAGCTGGGTCTGTGAAGACATCCTAGACCAGGTGTGTTTACAGGTTTGAGGGGCTGTGTTTGCTTGTCTGTTTGTTTGCTTGTGTTTGTTTAGTCTCCTTGTGCTGGCCATGTGCTCTCCCTGAGCACATGGTCTGACTAATGAGGGGGAGGAGCCAGCTGGGGGCAGGAGCTTTATTAGGAGCTTCCAATAGCGTGCGCCTTTGGTGCATGCACTTAAAGTCCTCTATTTCAGTCCTCCAAGTTTAACCCTTAGCATTCGGTAGAGCAGATGTAGCTTATACAGCTGAATTTCAGAAAGCCCAGTTATTCTTTCTAGAATTACGTACTGTACTGATCTCTGTAGTTTCAAGGATGGAAGGTGAGGGAACTACTGCTGTCACCTGTAACACTTGTGGCATGTTCCTTTTCTTGCCACAAGATGTTCTCGGGTACACTTGCACCAAGTGCAAGCTGGTCACTTTCTTGGAGGAGAAGGTTCGCCCGCTGGAGGCACGAGTTTCTGATCTTCATCTTATTAGGGAAGGTGAGGAGTTTTTGGATGGGGCAGAGAAGACCTACAGGAAGACCGGATAAACAGAGGAGCTGCCAGATCAGGAAGTCAGCACACTGTGCCAGGAAACAGAGGCTTGGGCGAATGTCACATGGAGGAGTAGAAGGACCAGGAAGGCAACAGAGACTCTTAACCTACACAATCGCTTCAAAATTCTTGGCCTTACGAACAATGAGGAGTGCCATGTGGAGGGAACAGAATGTCAACAAGAAGGAATCCAACTTCAGCAACAGGAACTAGGTCAATGCTCCCAGCCTCAACAGAATGCCCAGGCAGTCCTAATAGAACATGCTCGTCGAGGAGCCCAGGACAAGCCTCAGAGGAGGTGAGTTCTGGTTGTTGGGGACTCTTTGCTCAGAGGAACTGAAACGGCAATTTGCAAACCGGACAAGCTCAATCGAGAGGTCTACTGTCTTCCTGGGGTGAAGATCAACCACGTAACAGAGAGGCTAACCAGGCTGGTCAAACCCACTGACCATACGCCCCTCATTTTGGTTCATGTCGGAACCAATGACACTGCGAGGAGCAGCTTTTACCACATCACAAAGGATTACAAGCTTATGGGGATGAAACTTAAGGACCTTGGTGCGCAGGTGCTCATTTCGTCTCTCCTCCCTGTTAAAAGATATGGTGCATGTAGGGAAAGGACAATAGCAGAGGTCAACAACTGGCTCCACACATGGTGCCGCTGACAATGGTTTGGGGTTTTGGAACATGGCCTGAATTTCGATGAACGTAGGCTTCTGGCGAGGGATGGGCTGCACCTTACAAAACTTGGCAGGAATGTTTTTGCAAACAGTCTCGCAAGGAGGATTAAGAGGTCTTTAAACTAAGTTCCGTTGGGGAGGGAGACAATATTATTCAGGGCAAGGACTCGGCGAGTGCAGGGAGAAAAGGCCCAAATGATATTGGACAAGTAGTACAAGCAGCCAATGGTGGGAGGAGTAGAAACAATAGTACAGGACTTGCAAGAAGGGCCCGGGGACTTAAGTGTCTCCACACTAATGCACGGAGTATGGGAAACAAGCAGGATGAACTTGAACTCCTGGTAAAACACAATAAATATGATTTGATAGGCATCACTGAGACCTAGTGGGATGAGTCTCATGATTGGAATATAGGAATAAAGGGGTATAGTCTATTTTGTAAAAATAGACCAAACAAGAAAGGAGGAGGAGTAGCCTTGTATGTCAAGGATGTTTTCACCTGTGAAGAGATCCTTGACTTAAACCCAGAAAGCCAGGTCAAGAGCATTTCGGTAAGAATTAAGGGAACGAGAAACAATAGGGATATTCTGGTAGGGGTTTACTACAGACCTTAAACCCAGGCTGAGGAATTTGATGACGCCTTCCTCAACCAAATGACTGCACATTCAAAGAGGAGAGATACAGTAATAATAGGAGATTTCAATTACCCAGATATATGCTGGCAGTCAAACTCTGCCAAGACAGCAAGGTCCAGCAAGTTTCTTGCTTGTCTTGCAGACAACTTCATGGTCCAGAAGGTGGAAGAGGCCGCAAAGGGATCAAATATTCTAGATCTGATCCTGACCAACAGGGATGACCTTGTTAATGAGGTAGAAGTGGTTGGATCTTTAGGGGGGGGGTGACCATGCCCTATTGGAATTTGGCATTCAGTGGGAAGGAGAAGATAAGGGTAGCCAGACACACATCTTAGATTTTAAAAAAGTGGACTTCTGTAAACTTAGAGAGCTGCTGGCTGGAATTCCATGGTCAAGAATAGTGAAAGGGAAAGGAGTTCAGGAGGCATGGGAGTTCCTTAAAAAGGAGATACTGAAGGCACAGTCTAAAACTGTGCCAATAAGGAGGAAAAATGGAAGGCATCTGAAGAAACCGAAATGGTTGACTAAAGAACTCTCAGCTGAGCTAAGTGTTAAGAGAAACATGTACAGGAAATGGAAGGAGGGGAAACCACTAAAGAAGAATTTAAGCAAGTAGTCAGGAGATGTAGGGAGGAGGTCAGAAAGGCTAAAGCACAGAACGAACTTAGGCTGGCCAGAGACATTAAAAACAATAAAAAGGTTTTTTTTAAATACGTCCGCAGCGAAAGGAAAAAGGAGGATACGATAGAGTCACTGTGCAGAGAAGATGGCGAATTACTCACAGGGGGAAGAGAAAAGGCAGAACTACTTAACACCTTCTTTGTCTCAGTTTTTTCCCAGAAGAATACAAGCACTCAACCTGGCGGTTGGGAAGCAGGTGAGGAAGCAGGGGAAATGAGGCACATAATAGGTAGGGAGGTGGTACAGGAATACCTGGCCACACTGGATGAATTCAAGTCTCCAAAGCCAGATGAATTGCATCCTAGGATATTAAAAGAGCTGGCAGAGGTCATTTCGGAACCGCTTGCTATAATCTTTGAGAAATCTTGGAGGACAGGAGAAGTTCCAGCAGACTGGAAGAGAGCAAATGTTGTCCCCATCTTCAAGAAGGGAAAAAAAGAGGACCCAAATAATTATCGCCCAGTCAGCTTGACATCAGTACCCGGAAAGATCCTGGAGCAGATCATTAAGCAGTCAGTTGCTAATCACTTAGAAAGCAAGGCGGTAATCACAAGAAGTCAACATGGATTTCTCAAAAATAAGTCATGCCAAACTAATCTTATCTCTTTTTATGATAGAGGGTTTTATGATAGAGGGCCACAGGGTTCTGTCCTGGGCCCAGTGCTGTTCAATATTTTATCAACGACTTGGATGAAGGAATAGAGGGTATGCTCATCAAATTCGCAGATGACACCAAATTGAGAGGGGTTGCTAATATGCCAGAGGACAGGATCAAAATTCAAAATGACCTGGATAGATTGGAGAGCTGGGCCAAGGCTAACAAAATGAAATTCAATAGAGAGAAGTGTTTCTACACTTAGGTAGAAAAAATGGAATACAGAAACATAGGGACACGTGGCTCGATAGCAGTAAATGTGAAAGGGATCTAGGAGACTTCATAGACCACAAGCTGAACATGAGTCAGCAGTGTGATGTGGCAGCCAAGAAAGCCAATGGAATTATCGGCTGCATCAACAGGAGTATGGTGTCTAGATCAAGGGAGGTACTGGTACCACTCTACTCTGTTTTGGTTAGACTTCATCTTGAATGCTGTGTCCAGTTCTGGGCACCCCAATTCAAGAAGGACATGGTCAAGCTGGAGCAAGTCCAGAGGAGGGCGACCAAAATGGTGAGAGGCCTGGAAGCCATGCCCTATGAGGATAGACTTAGAGAGCTGGGGATGTTTAGTCTGCAGAAGAAAAGGTTAAGAGGGGACATGATAGCCATGTTTAAATATTTGAAGGGATGCCATGTAGAGGAAGGAGAGGGCTTGTTTTCTGCTGCTCCGGAGACCAGGACAAGGAGCAATGGATTCAAGCTGCAGGGAAGGAGATTCCACCTGAACCTCAGGAAGAACTTCCTGACAGTCAGGGCTGCCTGGCAGTGGAATATGCTGCCTCGGAGTGTAGTGGAGTCTCCTTCCTTGGAGGTTTTTAAGCAGAGGCTAGTTGGCCATCTGTCGGGAAAGCTTTGAGGGTGTTCCTGCATGGCAGGGGTTTGGACTGGATGGCCTGTGTGGTCTCTTCCAACTCTACATTTCTATGATTCTATGATTCTAAATTTTATATTTTTAAAAATGAATGTACAATGAACACAAGTAGGTTTGCATTAATTGTTAAAAGTCTTGCAAGTTGATGGATCTGCAAAACAGAATAGAAGGACATGGCAAGTTGATGGATCTGCATCATATACCTACTGCCAGTTCTATAATATCACATTCTTACAGGCTAGAAAATGAGGTGCCCCTTGTTCCAAGCACATTGATTCAGCATATCAATTGGAGAAAAGTAATGGTGGTCTTCTTGGAGAATCAACATAAAGCAGTCCTTACCAAAACAAACAATGTAGCTGGAATGTGTAATGACGTCTTTTCTTCTTGGTTCTTCCTCTATTGCAGTGGTTCTCAACCTGTGGGTCCCCAGATGTTTTTGGACTTCAGCTCCCAGAAGCCCTGAGCACTGACCATAGTGGTTGGGGCTTCTGGGAGCTGAAGTCCACAAACATTTGGGGACCCACAGGTTGAGAACCACTGCCCTATTGTATCTGGTCCCTCACCCCTTGGGATTAAAGTCAAGGCGCGGGGCGGAGTGGGGCTGGGCTGGACTGCTTAAGCTCTGACATTTTCATACAGTATTACTCCATGTTGGTAAGGATTCCTGAGTTACTTCTTGAGGAACAAAAGAGACTGTAAAGTGTAACTATGGCTGATCAAGTCAGTTTTCCCTCCACATTCACGGGTTTGACTCATGGGTTTGATTATTCAAGGTGCCCGCTTGTCTACCCCTCAATCTCCTCCTCCTATTCCCTAGTGGGTGGCAGGCAGGAGGGTGAAGGGGAAGAAAGACCTTTTCCTCCCTCTCATGATCTCCTGCCTGCCACTGCAGGCGCAATCACCCCAGTGGTGGGTGTGAGAGTGAAGGGATAGAAGACTCTCATGATCTCCTGCCCATTGCTGCCCACGCAATATCTGGCATGGGTGCTTGGGCAACAATGGACAAGAGAGTGCAGGAAAAGGGGAGTGCTTACTGGAGGAAAACTATTCACAGTTTTCACTTTCATGAGGGTTCTGTGCCCCTAACCCCTGCAAATGTGGAAGGCCTACTGTACTAGTGGCAATAAACTGAAGCCTCCTTCTCTGAAGGCTTTTGCCTTATCTTGCCTGGAGAGATTAGTCCTTTCTCAGACCAAATGAAAAAAAATATGGTGTTACAGAAAGTAAAATCTATTAAGTATCACTGAGATTTAGTGAGGTGCATATACCACAGATGCCCCAGACTACCAGAAGATTTTCATAATCGTTTCCTAATGCAAAGTCCAAAAATACACAAAAGTGAACCATGGGAGATTTCAACAAACCTGATATATGCTGGAATTCCAACTCTGCTAAGCATGGAATGTTCTGTGAATTACTTTCTTGCCTTGCTGGTATTTGCATCCCTAAAAAGGTAGAGGAACAAACAAGGGGAACCTGCTACCCTGGACTTTAATCATGATCAGCAGGAAACAACTGATTGCTAAACTGAAAGGCTGGCAACACTGAGAGAACATAACATATCACATTGGAATATGGGATTCCAGAATAAGTCAAAACACTCTGGAGGACCTTGATGGTCCTCACCACAATTTTAACCGTTCTAGATAGCCAACTTCACTGGGATGTGAATGGGGTGTACCTTCCAGCCATTATGCTGATATAGTCAACCTTTGCAGTCCTACCTGGATCTCTTTTAAGGAGGTTGTGATCTGGATTAACATTAATTCATTCAAGTCTGTTTTGAGTACATGAGAGCCCACAATGGAGGATTCTGCCTGGATTATTGTGGCAGCATCCTTGATTAGAAGGTCAAATTTATCCCCAACTGAGTGTTGATGGTCACATTGGAGGGTATACCTGTCTTTCTCATGTGTGAAGTTCAGAAGTAGCATATCCTGGGATTCAAAGCAGAATATTTCCCAGCTTGTGTTACAAGCGATTTGGTTGAGAGAGATGAATCAGCTCAGTGGACCTTGTTTTAAAAGCCTTGTTTGCCATATAGTCCAGAGTTACACTTTCCAATCTGCAACCTGGATGTTTGATGTTTACCTGATGCAGTGACCAGATTAATTTCAATGTGGGATGTGTACCCTTTGGCAATACTGAGGAGAATAGACAACACAAAAGGACTGCCATGCTGCTGCTTAACTATAGCCACATCACAGGATGGGAGGGGGTCTGCAGAGGAAGGGCTGCTGACTGTTGGGGCACTCTTGTCTTCAGTGAGGCTGCACCAGATGACTGGATGGAAAGTCTGCTTCTGGGCTGTCCTGGCAGAAAATCTCCTCAATCCAGTTATCAGGATACACACATCTAGTGGCTGTACATGTGATGGCAGACACATGTAGGGTGAACCAGGATAAGAGTTAATGAGTTAATGAGATAAGAGTTAATGAGTTAATGAGTAAATGTGGATAAGATAAGAGTTAATGAGTAAATGTGCTTTTGATTCCTACTGTCCACTGCTAGGGTGATTTTACAAAACAAACATTCACCAAGGAGGTGCCTTGGTTCAATGATTGTGCAACTCTAGGAGTGTTTTTTGGTGGGGGGTCTGTCCCTGAAGGGGCCAAGGAAAAACAATCAGGAGAAGGAAGAGGGGGATGCTGCTTACCCTACTTTCTGCTTCTAATGCCATGTCACTTTTGTTTTTAAGGGAGACAAATTCAAAACTACTTCTACTAATTTATCTATGAAGTTATTTATAAATGAGAATCTTTTCAGAGCATTATTCCTCAAGGGGGACCCCATGAGGGTGTCCAACAGATCCATGACTGGTAGAACTTTGCAGCTCAGTGAGATCTATCAGGTGGACATTGCAGTCACTGGGGCTGGAGGCTCCTCTGCTTGCTTAGTGTGCACTTCAGTTTGCGTTAGCAGTGTGCTCTTTCATTCCTTTAATTGAGTAATATGGAAATATTTCAACCACTGTCCCCTCTAAGGTAGTATCTCTGTCTATCTATCTGGTAAACAATGGATGAGACTCTTTCGGGGATTTTGACAGGACCCATCCTGTCGAGGTTCCCTCCATAATTAATTTGGGAAAGTATTATGGATGGGCTATGTAGTAGTTAAGATGCTTGTAATATGTAGTCTAAGTAGTTAGATAGCTTTGCCTGCAGCTGCACATTGTAGTAACATTCCTAAATGCACCGTTAAGAAAACATCCAGAGCTTCCACCAGATAGTTACCTGGTAACAGCTCAGAGGCTAGAGAAGCAAGGTCATCTGTAATTGGTTTCGTGGGACTGAGAGGAGCTTTATAACTTACAGTTTCTGGAAATTTCCTCAGTTTGAATCACTAAAGTGATACTCTGTTCGTGCTCAAGAATAAAGCTTGCTTCGCATGGTTATTTCTGTGTGCTTGAATCAGTTCCTGACAGAGTGATTCAAACTCTATCAAACTACCAAAATGCACCAAATAAGTGAGGAGGAGGATACCCTGCCCCATGGATGAAGAACAACTTGACAAAGAAGAAGCCAGGTGTGGATGGGGTGTGGATGTTAAGCCTAAGGTCCGACTCTCCCTTCCTGAAAATACCCGGACTGGAGGGCAGACCTGGGTCTGGGGAGAGGCGCCTGCCAGTAGTCGCTGCCACCGCGCCACTAGATGAGACTCATCAGTATGTGACTTGGACCTGCTGGAATAACTCCGTGTCAAAAAAGAAGAAGTGGACAGACAAAAAGATGAAATTTTTCAGCTGAAAGCTCTGCTTCATGACTGGAAATTGATGGCATCACAAATTGGAAGAACATGAGCCAGAGATCAAGCTGCCATGGCCGCTGGAGTGCTAGCACCTCCCAGCTTGGTGCTCCCCCCCACTGGGGGCCAGGCCTTTCAGAGAGCTGAAAACATCTTTTGATGGGAATGGAGAAAAGCTGTCTTACTTCCTTAACATGGCTTCAAATTACATGATTGATTATGGGAACAGCTTTCCAGAAGATGCTGCCAGGATTAGATACATCAGCCAGTGCCTTAAGGGGAAGCGGCAGATTCGATAGTGAACCTTTATGATACCCACGGCCTGGAGATGGCTGACCTGCAACTTTTCATGAATCAACTCAGAGAAATATTTGAAGATCCTTTCTTCCAAGAAAAAGCCAGATACCAGTTGAAAAAAACTGTGACAGGGAAAAACCAACGTTGGCAAGTACTCCAGGGAGTTTAGAAAACTGGCAGCTAAAGTGCCTGAGTGGTGAGATGATGTCCTCAAGGAATTTTATAAAGATGGATTGAACCCTGCCATTCTAGACCGCTGCTTGACCCAAGGAGATCCCAACAGTTTGCTGGGATGGATAAAGCTGGCTGTGTCAAAGTCAGAGACCCGAGCAGCGAGCCCAGAGAAGAAAGTGGGAGAGCCAGCAAAGTCCAGCCAGGAGGAGACAAGCAAGCACTTACTCAAGGAAGTTCATTTACCAGAGCGCCAAGTAAAGCCATAGTCAGAGTTCCAAAGTCAAGGGTCAAGGGTCCAGAGATCAATTCAAGGTATCAGGAACCAGGTGCTGGGAGGAAGGCACAGGCAAGAGAAGGACTTGTAAGAAGTTTACCACAAGCAAAGGGAAGCTTCCAGACAGGCAGTTATATAGCCTCAGGCACAGGTGTGTCCAGTCACCGCTTCTTAAACTTAGCCAAGGAAGCCTCCCTTTGCATAGCCCTCTTGAGTCTCTGCCTTGATTGGGGGCTTCTTGAACCAGGCTCCAGAGCCTCTTCAGAATTGGATCCCTGTTGCTCCAAAGGAGCAGGCAGAGGGACGTCTGCGCCTGCTTGGTCCATGGCAGCAGGGGGAGATCCTGAGCTGCAGGACCCATCTCCAGCCAGAGCCACAGGGACCAACAGCTGCTGCTCGTCATCTCCACCTGGAGCAACAGGGACCAACAGCTGCTTGTCATCAGCAGCTCTGACAGGGGCTTCAGTTATCACAAGCTGGAGAAGTTGAAAGTATTGTGGAATCTGTGCAGCTCACACTGCAGAAGCAAGCTCAGGAGACTGGAGCTCGAAAACCGGAGCAACATAAATCTACATTCCTGAGCAATGAGGAGAAAGAAACGCCTGTGAGAGGGAAGTTGCTTCATATGTGGGACAAGAGACCACATTGCCAGCGATTGCATCGGGACAAAAGCCTCAACTGAGATCAAGGAAACACCACCCAGTGCCAAGTCTACTTCATGGAAACCAGACACCCCAAAACCAACTAACAAACTCAATCCAAAAGGCACGGCCAGTGGAACCTGTGAGGAGATTGATAACTCCCTGTCTTCTTCAGACTCTGACAGCAGCAGTGATGAGTGGGAGACCACTGGATCGGCTGATGTAAGTACAAACAAAAATAAACATGTGTTTACAACAGTTTCCCTGATAGGGAATGATGGCAAGATACGACTCTGCAGGGCACTAATTGACTCTGGCTGTTCTAAGAGCCTTTTGCACCACGAATTGGCTAAAGAACTTGATGTGCAATTTGAACCCCTAAGGAAAGCCATCAAGCTAACACAAATGGATGGAAATCCCATGGCAGGGGGGCCAGTAAAACAAAGGACTCTACCCATCCCAATTCGTGCAGGAAAATATGGGGGGAAATTACGTTTTTTGGTGCCTGCATCTGTAAATTTTGAAGTTGTGCTAGGGATTGACTGGCTTCAGAAACATAATCCTATTATAGATTGGACAAATGTGTTGTTAAACGCAGTCTCTGAGCCAGAACAGGTGCCCAAAGACCCGCCCCTCCCAGCACTCTCATTAACCCCTGCGGAGCTCCTTAAGATTCCTTCACATTACCTTGACTTGCAAAGGGTATTTGAACAGCACGAAGCAGACAAACTACCCCCTCAAGAGACTTTGATTGCAAGCTCAAATTGGTAGATGGAGCTAAATTTCCAAAACCTAAAATATACCCAATGAACAGACAAGAGCTCACAGCTTTAAAGTCATTCCTGAACAAAAATTTGCAATGTGGATTTATTAAGCCATTGACAGCCCCCACTGCCAGTCCAGTATTCTTCTGTAAAAGGAAAGACCCAAACTCAGATCCTAGACTGATTGTGAATTATTATCTCATTAATCAAGCAATCCCTGCCAAATATTTACCCGATGCCACTCATCAAATCTGTGCTTGACCAATTGATAAAGGGTAAATATTTTACAAAGCTTGACCTCAAAGAGGCTTTTCACAGAATTCGCATGGATCCAGATAGTGAGTGGCTGACTACCTTTTCTACCCCCTTGGGAAATTATCAATGGACTGTATTGCCTTTTGGATTACAATCTGGCCCTGCTGTGTTTCAAATGTTCCTGAATTCCATCCTTCAGGATTTGTTATATGAAGGAGTGGTGGTTTACTGGGACAATATTCTTATATATGCTGAGACACTAGAGGCACATATAAATTTGGTCAGAACAGTACTTCAGCTACTTATTGATAATGGACTTGTTGTCAACCTCTCTAAATGCGAGTTTGACACTCAGACTTTTGACAACCTGGGCTATCGAGTGCATCACAACACCCTGAACATGAATCCTGCCAACACTGAAGCTATTGTTAATTGGCCTGTAGCTAAAACTAAAAAACAGCTGCAACAATTCCTTGGGTTTGCAAACTTCTATCGTAAACTTATAGAAGACTTTGCAACCATCACCTTGCCCCTTACTAACTTACTTAAGAAACCAAAGGGGTCTAAGATTCCACAGAACAATAAAATTAATTGGACCCCTAATTACCAGACTGCCTTTGAGTCCCTCAAAAAGAAATTCACCTCCGAGCCTCTATTATTGTTCCCTGACACTTCTAAGGAATTTATAATACAAACTGATGCCTCCGACTTTGCTATGGGTGCTGTGCTGCTTCAAAGGGACACTGATGATAACCTGAAACCTTGTGCCTTCATTTCTAAGAAATTTTCTCCTGCTCAAGCTCATTGGCCCATTTGGGAGAAAGAGGCTAAAGCTATACATTTTGCTCTTTATTCCTGGCAACACTTGTTTGAAGGCGCCCAGGTCCCATTTCAAGTTTGGACTGATCATCACAACCTTGAAGCCTTAAGGCCTGTTAAAAAACTAACTCCTAAACAAGCCCGATGGGCCAAATTCTTTCAATGCTTCAGGTTTAAAATTGTTTTCAAACCTGGCAAAAGCAACACTCTTGCGGATCCTCTTTCAAGGTTTCCCTGACACGAAACTCATCCACCCACTGCCACTCGTCACAAGCCTTTATTCTCTCCTGAAGCATTCGGCCTGTAAGTTTCCACTCGTGCTCTCCATAAAGCGTGCCTCTCTGCTTCTTTGTTGCTTCACTCTGCCTTGCAGCACATGCTTAAGACTTCTTACACTAGTGACACTTGACTTGCCTCACACAGAGACTTTGTCACCTGGGTGGATGGCCTCCCTTTCTGTGGCACAAAAATTTATGTACCCTTCCCTTGTTGGGCCGAAATCCTCCGCAGGCACTGGATCCAAATTGGTGGATAAGGCATGCTTGTCTTGGGAGAACTTTTGGTACATGACCAGTTGTCCTTTGGGGGCTGCAAACCCAGCCAAACCATTTGTCCATGGCCTGCATGGTTTTGCCCAATTGCAAGCCCAATTCATGGTGAATTTTGGACATTTTCTAGTTGAGTGTTTGCATCCAGTCATTGTTTATAACCATGGTCTCCAAATCAGAGGGAAGGCTGGTGTCAATCCAGAATGCTTCTGGAAGCAACATCTTCCTCCCAGTCTTAACAGTGCGTAGGACAAAGCCATGAACAGCTTTGGCTCCCTGCAGAACCATGAAGATGATTCAGAACTTCTTATCCCAATTGTGCACTGTGGAGTGTACCACATTCCACAGTGCCTCTTTCAAAGTGTGGTTGGTCCACTTGATCTGTCCTGAGGTCTGGGGATGGTGAGCAACGTGGAACCTCTTTTTTAATCCCTAGGGCCTTGCAGAGTTCCTGGGTATTTTGCCAGTGAAGTGAGGGCTCATATCGCTATCCACCTCAGGATGATTCCTGATTGACTACAAACATAGTTAAATAAAAAATGAACAGTAGTGTTCCATTGTGTTGTTCTTGCAAATGGACAGCTTGATCCATTTGCTGAAGGGTCGATTATGGTCAGGCAGTACTTGCTTCCTTAGGAAGTGAAAGGCAAGGGACCAATGAAGTCAATTTGGATTTGGGCTCCTGGGCTTTAGTCCTTTGGTGCTGGATCAGAGACTTGGAGCCAGACTGATCAGTGTTGATCATGGCACAGGAAAGGCTGTTGTCCACCCACTGCTCTATGTCTTGATGTACATTCAGCCACCAACATGTCTCCTGTACTCTCTCAGGGGTTACCTGTTTCCCTCTGTATCCCAGCTCATGGATGAACAGGATCAGATCTCCCCTGATCTGCATGAGGGCATCCCTTCTTGTCCATGGCCCAAATGATGCTGTTACTGCAGTTTAGACCTCCTTGAGGACACCCCTAGATATCATTTTGATATCAAACCATTCGGCTTTCTCCCACCATCCTGCTCCATGTGTTTGCGAGGCCACCGGACAAGCATGCAAACAGACACGGCCGATAATTGCTGGACATTCCATTCTCCACTCAGGCAGGCCAGATACAGCCGGTTCATCGCTTCAGGGACCTCTCCAGTAAACACCTTATTACATATACTAACGATACTAACAAAAACTCCCTGTCCCGAGCAGGTAACTTGGCAAGCTAGAAGCTTAAATGCTAAGCACTGAGCATTTGCATACAGTCTACCTCTTTGTCAGTTCGGACTTAACTCAATCATGCTAAATTGTGACCTTTCGGAGACATTGTCTCCGAGTAAAGCATAGCCTGCAGTCACACTTCTCCCAAGAAAAACCCTTAATTCTGAGTCCTTCCTTGGATCGCTCCTGAGTTCCAACCGCCTTGCTGCCGCATTGCTTGGCGAGCTTCCCCTCACTCCACGTGCTGAGATACACCGAACCCCAGCATCGCTCTCTATCTTCTTCCGGGCTTCAGGAACAGGTGTCGTATCACTCGAACCAACTATCCCTCTGAAAATCCCGCTATCTTACTCACACCTTTATTTTCCTTAGTTATCTGTGTGCATGTGTTGCTTACATTGTGTGCCTGTATTTAATAAAGATCATTCATTGCTTTCAAACCGGTCTACTTCTTGACTTGGCCTGACACCGTAAACATTGGGTTGCAAGATCCTGCTAAGTTACCCTGCCTCTCGTAATGCTAAAGCAGTGCTCTGAGCTTTTTCCCCACCTATAGTAGAGCACATTTTGGAGTCCCTCCCAGGACCCCTAGTAAACAGGGTAACAATGCCTTCCTTCTCCTCAATGGAGTACTGGTCTGTCAAATTTTCCATGCCTAGGCTGTTTCATCTGGGGATCTTTGTGGAGGCTGACCAATCTAGGAGGGGAGTGATGATGGGCATATGGGTGCTATGTCTGTGGAACCATCATCCTTAAGAACCGCTTCCTTGACAAGTGCATTGGCAGAATTGTTCCACATGTAAACCTCAGCAGCATCTTTCTGATGGCCCTTCATGTGTGCGATCCATGTAGGGGCCATCGTGTCTTGTATTCTGGTGGTTATGTGCAGCCATTTGTCTAAGTGTACAGGTGAAAGAAAAGTGGAGATTTAACCCTATAGTAATATCACAAGAAGAGAATAAAAAAGAATTAATTAAAGAGAGTCGTACTTATTTTCAATTAAATGGTATTGCTGAAGTAAAGGAAGGCATAGCATGAGATGCTTTAAAGACAGTGATCAGAGAGAAATGTATTAATAATTAATTAGGGATTAAAAAAGAAAGATATCTATATAGGAAGAAGCTGATAGAAGAAGTAGAAAAGTTAAAAATGGAATATCAGAAATATAAAAAAGAGAGAATTAAAAGGCAATGGGATAGAAAGAAAAAAGAAATAGGGCAAATAGATCACCTAGCAGTAACAAGGAAGTATTGATATGTCAAAAATGAGTTTCAAACATGGGATATACATAGTATGAAAAGACTGGCCCAATATTTGAAGAAAGGAAAGGAAAGGAAAGGAAAGGAAAGGAAAGGAAAGGAAAGGAAAGGAAAGGAAAGGAAAGGAAAGGAAAGAGTGAATAAACTAAAAGGAGATAATGGTGAAATAGTAGGAGAAGAGAAGAGAAGAGAAGAGAAGAGAAGAGAAGAGAAGAGAAGACAGGTCATGGTAAAATTTTATGAAAAGTTATATCAAAAAACAGAAATGACAGATCAAGAGATAAATATAGATTGTAATTTAACGAAGAGGCAGAAAGAAGGCCCCTATAAGTAAGGAAGTAGTTGAAACTGTAATAAACTATCTGAAGGGGACAAAATCTCGTGGGCCAGATGGGCTTAATGATAATTTTCTATAAATACTTTAAAAAGAAATCAGCACTCATTTGGTAAAAATATGTAATGAGGTCAACCAAGAAATACCTAAATCTTGGGAAAAGTGGAGATAATCCCTCTATTAAAACCTAAAAAAGATGGGAAAGCTCCAGAATATTATCATCCAATTACATTGGCCAACCAAGATTATATATTTTTGGAAAAATCTTAGCTAACAGATTAGAAATTTTTTTACCAGATTTAATAAAGGAGGACCAATAGGCATTATAAAAGGAAGAGGAATAGCTGATCCTATCAGAAATATAGTAAATATAATTTATAATACTAGGCAAGATAAAAAGAAAGTTGAGATTATAAAATTAGATGTGCACATAGTGTTTGATTCAATAAATCATATATATTTGTATAAAGCATATAAAAGGATTTGGGTTAAGGATGAAGTTTAGAAAGATAATCACAGAACTGTAAAAAGATAATTTGGCACAGATTAATATTAATGATAATAACTCCAGGGAAATTAAAATAGAGAATGGCACAGAACAAGGATGCTGAATATTCCCTTTATCATTATTTTAAAGTAATTTTTATGAATGTTTCACATTCATAAAAAACAGAGCGGATATACACTATTGACTGATACATCTCACTCCCCCCCCACTTCCATATTTATATTCCCCAGTTGAATCTACTTTGATTTCCATTTACAGAAGAGAAAAAAGATAACAACAACAATTTCTTGCTTAATCCTATTATACATTTATATTTTTAACCAATCCATTACTCCTTTCCATTCTCTTTCAAAGTTCTGGATAGGTTTATTTTTCAAAGAATATGCTAATTTTTCTGTCTCTACAATATCCAGGACCTTTAATTTCCATTCTTCTAAGTCAACCTCTTCCTTTTCTTTCCAATATTGTGCGTATGTCAATCTCACTGCCATTATCAAATATAACAATATCTTCTGATGACTTCTAATCTCCATTTGCTGACCTAACATATTCAACAGATAACATTCTGGTATCATTTCAAAATTCACTTTACAAATTTTTTGAATTTCATCATGTATCCCCTTCCAAATTTTTTTTGCCCTCCTATAAGTCCACCACATATGAAAAAAAGACCCAACCTTTTCATCACACTTCCAACACTTTGCATCCCCATTTTTAGTTATTTTTTGTAATCTCTCTGAGGTCATATACCATCTGTGAAACATTTTATAAAAATTTTCTCTTAAATTTAAATTTCGGGTAAATTTTATATCGACTTTCCAGGATTTCTCCCAAGTTTCTAATTCAATTGGATGCCCCACATTTTGAGCCCATCTAACCATTGTATCCTTAATTATATCTGGTTCCATTTCTCTCTTCAATAATAATTTATAAAATTCAGAGATTCTTTTCTTGTGATTTCCCTTCAACAATAGATCTAATTCATTCTCTTTTCTCTCAAATCCATACAATTTCTGATCCATTTTGAATCTTTCTTTAAGTTGTCCCCAAGGGACCCAGTTCAGTTCATGACCATCAGCCTTCAGTTCTTCTGCTGTTCGCATTTTAGGTTTATCGTCCTCCCATTTGAGTATGTTTTGGTATGTTAATAGATTTCCTTGTTTTGTTGGGGCAATTTTAAACGCTTCTTGAGATGATGTCCAAAGTGGAAGTTTTGTGAAATATTTCTGCTTTATTTGTAGCCAAATCTTTAACAATGTCTTCCGGATGCAATGATTGTTGAACTCTTTATTCACCGCTGACCTATCATAGCATAAATATCCATGCCACCCAAATCTGTTATCTAAATTTTTTGAATTCTTTTATTGATGTTTTCTCTAGTTGAATCCAATCTTTTATCCAGTCTAGACAGCAGGCATAATAATATATTTTCAGCGATGGTAAATCAAATCCTCCTCTTTCTTTTGCATCCTGTAGTATTTTAGTATGTCTCTTCTTGTGTGATAGTGTTACCTGATAAACAGCAGGCGAGACTCATTTTGTGATTCTAGCAGGAACCTACTATTTGGCAGACAAGGTGTGCTTGCCCTGGGAGAAATTCAGTACATGACCAGTTGTCTTTTGTTCTGTTGGCAGAGATTGTGAACCAAGTTGGTCCATGGCCTGCATGTTCTTGCCCAGTTGTAAAGCCGCTTTGTAATGAAGCTTGGACATTTCCTGCACTAGCATTCATACCTACTCATTGTTAATGACTGCAATCTCCAAATTGGAAGGAAGGCTGGTGTCGATTCTGAAAGTAACATCTTCCTCCCTGTCAGGAGACATATGTGTTTATTGTTTAGATTAGCATAGCAAGGGATCATCAGAAGGGTGTTAGCTATCTACTAGGACACATGAAGAACATTCCTTCCGGCTAGAGTTTCCCAGGAATAAGTAGATCAGATAAGACTCATGGTGATTTATGGCCGCCAAGGCTTTGATGGTTGGGTCTGTGAAGTTAACCGTTTAAATGTAAAGTG
Source organism: Iguana delicatissima (assembly GCA_948472985.1). Classification (NCBI taxonomy): domain Eukaryota; kingdom Metazoa; phylum Chordata; class Lepidosauria; order Squamata; family Iguanidae; genus Iguana; species Iguana delicatissima. Next base: position 71,992 of record CAOKZL010002934.1, read on the forward strand.
CGGGAAACAAATCCCATTCGCGATCTTTAAAGTTTGAAGACAGCATCACCGCTCTGCTTTCAATAAAACTACTTCTAGTTTATTGAACCCGTTTGTGAGTGAATCTGTTCCTGACACTCCCAGTCATTACAGTGTGTGAAGAAAAGCCATGCACTGCTTTCATTCCCCTGAAGACCATGAGAATGATTGGAAGCTTCTCATCCCAATTGCACTCTGTGGAATGCACTACCTTGCAGAATGCCTCCTTCAGAGTGTGATTAGTTCATTTGATCTATCTTGAATTCTGGAGGTGATGAGCTATGTGGAATCTTTGCTTGATCCTAAGGGCCTTGCAGAGTTCCTAGGTGACTTCTCCACTGAAATGAGGGCCCATATCACTGTCTAACTTCCTTGTGATTTCCAGTGGCTCCAAATGTTTTAAAACAACAAGTGTGCAACTGTAGCCATGGTGTTGTTCTTGCAGGGGAATGCCTAAAAGAAACTTTACTTGTTCCCTTAGAAAGTGGAAGGTAAGGGACAAATAAAACTGGTTTGGATTCAGGTCCACGGCCCTTCAACCCTCTAGTGTTGAATTGGAGACTTGGGGCCAAACTGATCAGCACTGATCGTGGTGCAGGACAGGGAGTTGTCTACCCATGGCTCAACTTCCTGGTGCATGTTCAGCCACCAACCCATCTCCTGCACTCTCTCAAGGATCGCCTGTTTCCCTTTGTGTTCTAGCTCATGGATGAATTGGATCAGGTCCCCCTGAACCTCTGTGGCCATTACACAATGAGGGTGTCACTTCTTGTCCACAGTCCAGATGATGCTTTTCCTTTCGTCAATGGTGTACTAGTCTGTTGTATCTTTCCCTGCCTCCACTAACTTGTTACTGCAGTTTAGGCCTATTTGGAGATAGCACCTGATATCACTTGGATATCATAATTCTGCCTTATTCTACCACCCTTCTCCACGTGTTTGTGATGGCCCAGGACAAGCACGAAACTAGGCTCGGCACTTAACTGCTGAAATATTCTCAAACAATACAGGCAGGCCAGAAATAGCCAGATCGCAGTTTCAAGAGACCTCCCGGAAAACACCATATTATGTATGCGCACTACTTACAAAAGTCTCCATGCCCCGAGCAGGCAACTTGACAAAGGCTGAACCAACCACTGTCAAGTGTTGCACATTTACATACTGGCTACACCATTGTTAATTCGGCTCTGATTCCATCATGCTAAATTGTGACCTTTCGGAGACATTGTCTCACACTCAAAATTCATTGTTGATGTCAGGACCCTGGAACTCCAGGACACCAGCTCTGAGTCTGAGCCAGAGTCCCTGGAGCCTGCTGCACCAGCACAGCCCACTCCCGAGGCTGCCCCAGGCACAGAGCCCTTGGCCCCAGTAGTCCCAGCAGCAGAGCCAGGAGCTGCCCCAGACCCAGCCCAGCCAGAGGAGTCGGATGGTGAGTTTCAAGAACAGGTGCCTACTTACCAGCAGCATCGGGAGCAAAAGAGTGCTCTCAGGAGGTCAGAACGTTTAAATAGAAAATGCCAGGCAATCAGGGCCCAGCTGCGATAACACCTGGAGGAGTGATCTGCCTATAAAAGCAATCACTCAGCCTTGGGTCTTTTGTCGGCTCACAACTGACCATTCTGGGCGAAGTGCTTGTTGTGGAACTCAGCTTGGCCTCCTGAAACGCTGCCCAACCTACTGGAACGTCGCCACCTCTTGATCCCGGACCAGCTCTGGTAACTTTTTTTGTTCGAACAGACTTTGACTGTGTGCTCGCCTGGCTGTGACGTAACAGCCAGGGAGTCCCCCTGCTGCCGGTATTTACTGCTATTTTTCCTGTTCTGTTCTGCTGAAGTAAAGCCCTTTAATTTATTCCCTGCCTTATCTGCAAGAGACCTGTAGCCGGCTCCCTTGGCTGCTTGCCAGGCCTTGGCGTTGACAGTTGTCCCCGAGTAAGGCATAGCCTGCAGTCACACTTCTCCCTATAAAAAACCCTGATTCTGAGACCTTCCTTGGATCGCTCCCGAGTTCCAGACTGCCTTGCTGCCGCATCGCTTGGCAAGCTTCCCCTCAGTTCCACGTGCTGAGATACATCGAACCCCAGCATCGCTCTCTATCTTCTTCCAGGCTTCAGGAACAGGTTTTGTATCACCCGAATCAACTATCCCTCTGAAAATCCCGCTATCTTGCTCACACCTTTATTTTCCTTAGTTATCTGTGTGCGTGTGTTGCTTATATTGTGTGCCTGTATTTAATAAAGGTCATTCATTACTTTCAAACCGGTCTGCTTCTTGACTTGGCCTTACCCAGTAAACACTGGGTTACAAGATTCCGCTGTGTTACCCTGCCTCTCGTAACGCTAAGCAGTGCTCTGAGCTAATTTTCCCACCTATAGTAGAGCACATTTTGGTGTCCCTTGTGACACCCCCCAGTAAACAGGGTAACAAACTGCTTAAGTTGGGGATCTACCTTCTGGAGGCTGGCCAAATCTAAGAGAGGAGTGCTGATGATTTTGGGGGGGTTAACATTGAGGGGACACACAGTTGTGGTGTCTGCGGAGACATTGCCCTTAAGGGCTGCTTTCCTGGTGAGTGCATTGGCAAGGTTCTTTCACATGCACACATTAGAAGTATTTTTCTGATGGCCCTTCATATGTGCTATTCATGTCAGGATTGTTCTGTCCTGCATCCTAGTGGCTTTGTGGAGTCACTTGTTCACATCCATAATGGTCTTCTTCTGAAGTCTTGAAATCATTAGCAAGCCAGATAGGAAGCCAAATGGTTGTGGCTTTGGCAGACTAGTCTGAGTCCATGTAGATGGCAAGTGGGCAGTCGAGCAGCTTGTACTTCAAGATGGCTCCAAGAGCTTCTAACCTCAGCCACCTGACTGGAATGAGGGTGTGTTGTTCCTTGGAATGTGAAGGATTCATCCACCCAGATGGTTCCATGGCCTGTTTTGGGTGTACCTGCAGCATGGAGGGATGAACCATCACAGAACCAGCATACAAAGCCTTGCAGTTGAGCCTCAGCCAGGGGATGTCTCCATTCTCTGAGCCACTGCACATGGATGAACGCTGGAAGGGGACACTCATGTTGCTCTCCTATGACTATCAGGCCAAAAGGGGTGAGAGCTTAGGGCAGGGGGGTAACCTAAGAAGATCTTCTATATTTATGTTTTCCAGCGCTAGTGCAAAGAAGAACCAGCCAGAGATCCAAAAATTTAGCTTAATTAGTCTTCTTTAATTCTTCCTGTAGCCCTCACCACTCCTGGGGTCCATTTTTCCAAGCCACTCATTGATGAAGGGGTGCCCAGCATCCCATGCTCCATGGAAGGCACTGCTGATTTCCCTAGGGTGACCATGTTAATTGGCCACTGTGTTTCCCTCTTGGGTCACGCCATGTTGTAGCCCTTGGGAACAAACAGTTTGCCGCCCAGCACTTGTTAGACAACTCTTTTCACATATTCTACTGTCTCCCTCCAATTCTGTCTTTTTGTTTGCTAACTGCATGATCTTGCAGTGTTGTCTATCTATTTATCCTTATCAATAATACCAACAATCATATCAACAATAACATTCCCAACAGATTTTATCCCCTCCTCCTGCCCAATCCCATGATATCCTTACAGCACAATAACGCCTACTTTAAAACATCAGAGCATGGCAAAGAAAGCAAAGCTGACCTGACACCCATTTTATATCTGTACATTTCATTTTTTTTCTGCTGAAGTGTAGTACCTTACATTTCATTTTGTTAGTTTTGTCACAGTTCTCTAATCTAATTTTACAAGGTTTCAAAAGCATTATTCTGGAACACTGAAGAAAACAGCTACACACCTTCACAACTGTCAAGACTAAAGAACTATTGGATTTGCAGTATCTTTTAAGCTGTAACACGTCAATGCTAACATTCTATTTGACATCTAATTAAAACTCTTTCCTCAGACTTTCATTCCACCTGCCAGCTCTGTTACTTTGCAACCATGTCTGTTCAACCTTATCAACGAGAGTTACAATAACATTCTCTCATTCCCCAAAATTTTTTTTTACCCAATCCCATCATTCCCTTACAACACAATAAAGCTTTTTTTTTTAAACATCAAAAAATGGGAAAAAAATTTCAAGTGACATATTAATGAAGAATTTAACAAAGGGAACAGCAAAGGTCCTTAAGGGGGTTTAAAAAATTTGTTAAGAGAGTGAAATATTTAGGGGTTATCTTTGAAACTGAAAGTACAACCTTTTTTTCAGAACAATTATGCTAAATTTTGGAATGATAATAAACAGGATTTATAGTGATAAGCTAAGTTGAAATTGTCAGTGCTGGGCAAAATTTTAGGCTATTAAGATGAATGTATTGCCAAACTTGTTATTTTTGTTCCAGTCTATACCTATTGTTGTGGCCAGAAAAGAGAAAAAAGACTAGGTTTCCAGGGAAAAATCAAAAAGCCTTTCTTTATTGTTAACAATTACTTGCGCAAGGGACACAGCTATCCCAGAACTGTCTTCCCAAAATTAAAAAAAGGAAACATCACTTTTCATTTGGCCTTCTATTCAGCAATCAATCATTCAATTACCCACCCCATCACAGAAGAAAAAGATCTTTGGTTAACTTTTCCATTACATCATAACTTAGCACGGGAAGAAACAAAGATTTAAGTTAGAAAATGATACAAAATTATGCATGTGGCCAAAATGAGGTAGCAGGGAGAAACCTGACTCCCTTATTTCCCCAGACGCCTGAGTGAGCGTTGCAAGGCCATTCCTAAAATTTGAGATGGGGCAAAGACATCTGCTGTTTCACTCAGAGAAACAATTCAATTGGCTTTTTCCCCTATTCAAGTAGCATTGGTTTTAAACCCTTTTTTCTTTCCCCCCCTTATGCTAAATTCAAAACTTTGCAATTTCAACTTTCTTTTTCCCCCTACTTCCTTATAGCACAAGTGATACATAGCAGCATTAGGATTCTTAACCACTTTACACACTGTTCCCAATAACGGGGGGGTCTGATTTTTAAATTAAGCCTTCCTGGTGTAACCCCAGCAGAAATCTAGCCCCAATCTTCTATTCCTCAGCAGTTCTGGGTTGATGTACAACCCCTGGCAGCCTCCGGAGTGCCAGTTGTATCATCTACCCCAAGTTCTTTCCCCCCCTTTTCTGCAATCCCCTTTTTTAGGCTTACACAACAGCTTTCTCCTTCCATTGACTTAAGCTTTAAAGGTTAAAAACCTTTAACATGCAAAGTAAAGACAGGCAGATTTAGGAAAGCCATTATGTTATACAAAGTACTTCTGCATACAGTGCCTTTACCCATACTTACTTGGGGAAACCCCAATAATCATGTTCACATGCCTGCAGACCACTAGAATGATCTTCTAATATTGTATACTTCAAAATGCATTTTCCCTTTTTGCATTCAACTCATTTACATAATGACAACAGGTTGTATTTAACCAAAATACTAGTCCCCCCTTCACAACTGAAGAGATAGTTTAAACCTATTTCATGCTGGGCTGACAGCCAACAACGCATCTGCTTTACATAAAAACCAATTCCCTCCATGGGGATTGTGTTGTGGGTCCCTTACCTGTTGCTTTTATTGTGAATCCTTTTCATTCTTGGCCAGCTAAACTATATCAATTTTGCACCAATTTTAAAAAGTGTTTCCCCTCAGTGGCCAAATCAATTCATCCCAGAAGATGAACCATATACCCTTTTAAAGTAAAAAGGGCTTTTTTTCCAAAACCGCCTATGGAGGACCAACCCCCCTTTTCTCACACAACTCAATAAAACCAATGCTGTAACTAAAAAGGGGGGCTTTTTGAGACATTTCCCTGGGCATGCCTGTTTGCCATATACACATACCTTCCAATCCCTAGTAATAAAACAGGTAAACCAGACTTCCTGCCCCTCCTATACCTACCTCAACCCATGGTATTTTTCCACATTCAAAATCTGATCATGCATAGAATGATGCATGTGTTTAGCATCCTGGCCACCTTTACCACAGTGGGGGTTGTCACTATTTCCTGATAGGTCTCCTCCACCCATGTCCAGGTTCCCCCAATCCTTCACCCATGTCTCCTGGTTTGAGGGGTGTGCCTGTGCTTATAGGGAAAAAAACCCCCCTTTTTTAACATTTCCTCCCTTGTTTTCAGAGTTTTCCCTAACCACTAATTTTTTTCCTATTTTACTTCCCCCTTAATCCATCCAAAAGGGCTTTTGCTGAAAGGTGACAACTTTATGATTCTGTGAGATGTGTACTGCATCTTCTTCCCATCATAATGGGGCTCTGGGAAAAACAAAAACACTCCTGGTTTCTCTGTTGTGGGCTGCACAGGGAAATAAGATGAGAGGTTTCTATAAAATGGGCTAAAAAAGATGAATTTTATCATCCACTTGCCCTGTGCTGGCATCCAGTCCAAAAACATAGCCAGGGCTGTTTTTTTGGGCCATACACGTTGAACTCCTGTGTCTTCAGGATTTTGTTTCATCTTCTCCAGTTTCCTTAAATTCTGGGGTTCAGGTACAATGTGACTCCTCCGGGTGATTCCTAGAACAGTGGAAAAATTTTTAAAAAAATTTGTGGAAAATGCAGGTTTTTTTTGAGCCTATATGGTGTGTGGGTTTTTTTCGGGGGCTGTTGGGTTTTTAGCTGTCTAAAGCTTCCATTCTTTTCCTTTTTCCTCTGCCTTCTTCAGCCAGAGTCCCTTAACTGCAATTCCACTTCCAAGCGGGAAGGCGTTCGCCTCTCAGAAATGCTCCCTTTTTTTCTCCCCCCCCAACTCAGAGGTGCGCCGTCACCTCTTTTTCCCCGCTTGCTTGTAGGGGTGCTCCATCACCTCCTCCATCCTGCTGGGGTGGAGGGAGCCTTTTCCCGCTTCCACCTTATTGGGAACTGGTGAAGGGGCGCTACTTTGCAGTTCTGACTCGGCCCTTTCCCGTATTCTCCATACTTCTGCTGCCAACGTTTCTCACCAGAATGTCACAACTCCGAGCCCCTTTCCCTGTGCTGTTTATGGGGTGAGGAAAAAAACTTTTCCCCTTAACTGCTGACCACTGGCATTGTTCATGGAGTTCTGCTGTCATCTTCCACAAAAGGATTCTCACCATACATCACCTCTCACTTGGTCCCTGCATATGCCAGTTGGACCATCTATTCTGCTGTCCTTTTTCCCCATCCACCACATATCCACATCCATATCCACATCCTTCTCTGATTGTCTTCACCATCTGTCCAGATTTTTCTCGCCTATGCCTCTTCTGCCCACATTGGGCACATTGGCACACTCCCAGAAACCCTCTTCCTCTTCTGGGGTCTCCTACCACCTTCTCATCTTCTGACCTCTACCTTATTTTGGATTTTACAAAAACTTGGCTCCCAGTTTCACAGGCCGGGTCCCCCATCCAAGTACTTTTAAACCCGGCCCGACCCTGCTTAGCTTCCGAGATCAGACGAGATCGGGCGTGTTCAGGGTGGTATGGCCGTAGGCTGTGGCCACTCCTCTTTGCCCCCCTTCAGCCCCTTGCAGCTCCTGGACTTTTGGCTGCCCTGCTAGCTTTTCTTTAGCCGCTTGGCTCTGCTGCATTTTATTTCCTCTTTCCCCCCGGTTCTAAAATTCCAAACATCAGACAAACTAAAGAAGGGAGGGGGGGAAGTGGTGTCCTACCTTCCAGTCTTCACCGCTCATGGGGGAGAGTATGCCACCTATTCCCTCTCTGTCTCTCCCAGCCTCGGCTCTTCCTCTCAGCCTCTGCTGCTCACATCGCTCAGGCAGCAGCCTTCGCTTCGTTTTCCCCCCACTTCCATTCTCCCCCCGTCACCTGCCTGGCCCCCTTTGGGCCGGGGCCCCCAGCTGGGGGGGGGGGTGCTCCCCCTATCATCGCTTCTCCTCCAGGGAGCCTCTTCTCCCTTCTCATCTGCCACACATACTAATGCTGGCAGCGGCTCTAAATCCTTATTGCTGGTATTATTGCTCCCCCCCCATCTGTCTCCTCAGGGGAAGGACAGGCAAACAGGCATGCAGGCACCGGAAACCCGGGGGGGGTGAAGCGTGGCTGTCTCCTAAAGAGCTGCCCCTGCAGCTTCAAAGCCTCTGTGGGGGCTCTATTCTCTGTTCTTTTTTTGGAAATTTCCCAAAGGGGTTTTTGGGGGGGGTTTTTCAGGGATTTCAATTCCCAGGTGTCCAAAGTTCCTTTTGGCTTTTTTTTTTAAAAAAAACCCTTGGGAAATAATTTTAAACTTTCCCTGTCAAAAGGGGGGAAAACCAAAAGTTAAATTAACATTTCCCCCAAAATTTCCCCCTTTCTTTATTCCCTTTTTCTAAAAGGGTTGGTTCTGGATTCATTTTGGTTGGGCTTTTGGGTCCACCCCGGATAGCTGGGGGAACCCGCCCCTTTATCCCCTTGCTCGGGATTCTCCTCTGGTGCCCTCCTGTTTCTGGCTCGCCGTTCCTCATGTTGAATTTATTCTCCTCCACTCCTCAGTGGTGAACAAGGTCAAAAGCAACTATTGACAATCCCCGCCAGTTAGAGACATGTGAGGCCATGATACTGGAGCAAAGTTCTATTTTTTCTTGTGGCTTTTCCGTATAAAATTCCCCAGTGTGTCTTCCAACTTAGTAGGTCTGATTGGTTTAGGGGGGGTATTTAATAACTCTGACCCCGCTGGTCCCCCTGACTGCTGATCATCAACTACCAGCTGATCTTTTGATGGGGTACTCCTCTTCTTTATTCTTGGGGAACCTGCATATTTATCTCCGAAGGGGAGGAAGTCCCCGGGGGGGCCCTTTTGTTTTCCCCGGACTGTTGATTGATGAAGGGAAATTATTGAGCTTCCCCGTAATATCTTTCCCCTGGGGTATTAGTGTTGGCTGGTTGCATAGGTGGAGGTCCAGTGGCTTGTGCCACCTGGGGCCACTTGGACTTCTGCTGCTGGCACTGCTAGAACCTCCTCCAAATTTCTTCTGAGTCTTGTCCACCACTGCATACACAGCCTTAAGTGATGGTGAATAGATGGGAATTTGCAAACTGACAGCTCATTAAATATTCACTGGGAAATTTCCTTTCCCTTTTTTGAGACATGAGAGAATTTACTAGGAAACCAGACTTTGCTTCTATCATTAAAGGGGGAGAAGCTCCTGTCCCCCCCCCCTTTTAGTGTTGATTCTAAAAGGAGCCTTAGCATGAGTTTTAAAAGGGCTGTAGTTGTTTTGTTTTTTTCCCCTTTTAACAGGGGGGGGAGGGGGGTTCCTGGTGACACAGAGTTCTCTCTTTTTTTTTTTCCTTTTAGATGCAGTTTTTAAACAATAGGACTCGTTGAGCTGAGCCCTGTTGCAAAAGTACTGAGGAGAATCTTTTTCCCAAATCCTGGCATACTCTCATTATTCAAAATCAAGCCTCCTTTCTCCTACTCTAAATCAGCAACCCTTTATAAGAGCTAGCCTTTCCTCGCTCTTCCTTGAAACCCTTTGACTGTTAATTGCCAGCCCATTAAATCTCCATTAAAGAGGTCAGATTGGGGTTTTCCCCCTTTCTTTCTGTCAGGCTGAAAAAAAAGTTGCCCCCACTGCCTAAATTGCAAAATCAGGCTTTTTTTTTTCTTCCTTTTTACACTTAGAGAAGACAATGAGATTCTGCATTGCTTCCTCACTATTTCTCATTAACACCTGAGGTTTTGCACTGACTTAATTTCTGCCATTTCCCAGCCTCTGGCTGAGTTAACTTCTGGCTTAAAACAACAGAGAGCCCAAGGAGGAGGGGCTTCAGGAAATGGCTTCAAACGCTGAGAGACAACTAGAGAGGAAACAAACCATTTTTTTTCCCCACACTACAGCAGCAATAGTAAAGTTTCCACTAAATCCTCCTTTAAATTCTTTAATATACAGCCCAGGGGAGTCTGCCGGCTCTCTCCCCTCCCATTTCCTCCCAAGTTCCAGACAAGACACAATGGGAATGGGATTGGCGCACGGGTGAAGGGGGTCCCGTGCGCCCACACAAAGGGGTTTTGACTCCAGTCACTCTAATATCGACCTAGCCATCTGGACGTTCCAACAGCATGGACGTAGGAAGTGCGATATTCACTCAAATCATACACGCTTCTTTCATTCAGACGAACAACCTCCCACCAGGCCCATTAAACCACAACTGAGACGTCTCATTTATTATTCCGCCATACCAAGAGTTTTTGGGGTTTCGCTCTCCACTGCTGAGAGGTACTCGGCCGAAACTCAGGGAGTGATCAGTTCCCCCTTCCCCTCCCAAACATGAGGGGGGTCTACTCACCAGAGGGCCATGGGAGGCTTGGTTTCCAGCTGTAACCCGAGGTCCGTTGACTGTTTTTCTATATGTGTTTTTTTTGTTTTTGTTTTTGTGATTTTCACTTGGACAGACTGTGCATGTTAAAAGATGGAGTTTAACTCTGTTATTCCTTCTTTTTTTCTCTTTTTAAGAACTCTTTGAAGGTGAGAAGGTTCAAAGGTAAAAAGGTGCACAGAGATTCAAGTGTAAAAGCACTCGAGGTTTTTTTTCTCTTTTTGCCACCTTGTTTTCTCTCCTCTGCTAGTATGATAGTATTCTCAGAGACCCGTGGTATGCTAGACTAATGAATTTGGATGTCCTCTGCTAATGAATTACCCTAAAATTTGAACAATATTGAGAAGGAAGAATTAAAGGACTTATGAACAGATTGAACTGAAGAGCAAATGGGGTGTGCTCAGGGATCTCTTCCTAGTGTTGTTTCTTTGTCTATAGTGAGCCCCATTTGCTACACTCTCTAGTATACCATCTGCCAGTTTGTGAAGTATGTAATCTAATTATCAACCAGTTTGGGAGTTTAAAAAGCAGTGACATTTACATAAAGACACCTGCTTATAGCAACTGATGAACAAGAAGAGTTAAATATTGGATAATGGTTATGTAATTGTATGTATATATATATGTATATATATATATATATAAATATTGGATAATGGTTATGTAATTGTACATATATATATATATATATATATATCTGTACAATTACATAACCATTATCCAATATTTTTATATATATATATATATATATAATCTAAGGGAGTTTGGTTTTCAAACTAACTGAAAAATTTTGATTATGGTTCATTGAGTTACGGAAGTATTAATTTATATGCCCATATATTCCTGGTCAACGTTTCACAAATGATAAGGCTGAAATTAATTTATATAACTTATTGGTTAAGGTTGAAATTATCTCAACGTAATGAATTCATGAATGAACTTATGAACCATAGACTGGATGTGATAATATTATAATTATATAAAGTCAATAAAATTATAAAAGTTATATAAGTTAGATAAAGTTAGATAAGAAAGTAGGAGAAGACAATTTAAGTAAGATAAATAATTGATTTGAATATTGATTATTGATTATTGATACTGAATATTGATTATTGATAATTGCATATTGAATTATTGCATATTGAATAATGGAATTGAACATGGAACATTAACTATTGATTATTGTATATTGATTACTGAGTACTATTGAATATTAGTACTAAATATTGAATATTGGAGGTGACTTATCAATTTGTGAATATTGACTCTTGAATTCTGATTGCAAATTATTGATTGCGGTATATGGATTATAGAATATAGACGTGGAGGAATTTACCAAACTGAACTTTAGAGCTATAACCAATATAGTTTAAAGTTGATAACTATGTTAAAAGGGCTGTAGTTTAAAAAATAACAAGGTAATTTGAGCTGGTAGAACATCTGGTTGTGTATTACAGTATTCTTCATTAAGTCAGTTATATGTTTCTTTGCTTAAATTTTAGAACAGTCTTATAGGATGTCCAAAAAGAGGTCAGGGAAAATGAGAGGGGGGTATTACCAAGCAGAAGGGATTCTATCGATGCTCCTCCAGAATACCATAAGGAATTTATAGATGAAATGAGGGATTTCATGAAAGAAATTAAGCAAGATCTGTTTGATCTAAAATTTCAAGTGACTGAAATTCAAAATTCACTTGATCAAGTTAAGAAAGATGTGGTGATAAATAGGAAGGATATTGAAATAAATAAGAAAGAAATTCAAGAATACGACAGAAATCAGATACAATCTCTGATATAATCGAAAAACAGCTAGACAGATTATCACTTATAGAACAGAAGCAAATGGATTCATGGATTTGCATTAGGGGTTTGGAAGAAGAGAGTAATGAGAACATTAGAGACAGAATGGTAAACATACTAATGGAATTTATGGACTTAGAAGAAGACATTGTTGATAACGAAATTGATTTGGTTTATAGAGTCCAGTCAGTATTGGCAAAAAAGAAAAAAGAAAGAGAGAGAGAGAGAAGAAAGAAAGAAAGAAAGAAAGAAAGAAAGAAAGAAAGAAAGAAAGAAAGAAAGAAAGAAAGCTTCCCAGAGATATTGTAGTACAGTTCACCAAGAAATCTACAAAGGATAGGATCATGGAAGAACATAATAAACTTCCCCTAACTAACCAAGGTAAACAGCTTTCTGTTGTGTGGGAAATCCCCACAAGAATATTAAAGAAAAGGAAAGATTATGAATTTCTTGTTTCTAAATTGAAGGCTAACCAAATTCCATTTAGGTGGGACCGTTTGGAGGGAGTGATATTTACCTGTGAACAACAATGTTTCCAATTAAACTCGATAGAAAAAGCACAAGTTTCCTTAGATGATATGAACATAACCTGAGTAGATCCTGAACCACATCTAGTAAAGAAGATCAATATACTAAGGGGGAAGACAAAGAAACACTGGCTAAAAGATCAGATGACTTAAGAGTATATACAAGCTGTAGAGAAAAAGAGGACTTTAGATAAGGACCAAAAATCAGACCCAGGAAATTCAAAAAATGGAGCGGATGTGAGCTTGATTGATTTTGAAATTGAGGACTTGGCTATTGAAAAAGACAAGGGGAAATGAATCACAAAATTATATCTTGGAATGTGAACAAACTGAATACGGTGGTGAAACAAAAGAAAAGTTTCCATTATTTGAAAAAATTACAACCAGCTATTTGCAGTTTATGAGAGACCCATATAAAAAGGAAGGATTAAAACATGTTATGGTTTCCAGGATTGAGTGAGAATTTCATCTCAGCCATGACAGTTAAAAAAGAGCCATCGTTCTGTATGTTAAACCATATCTCCTTCCCAAGTTAATCTTTAAGGATGATAAACAAAGATTTCTTGGTGTGGAGATTAAGTTAAATGGCTTCGTTATCTTGCTTGTAGGTGTTTATGTTCTCCGCAAAGAAAATAAGAAATTCTATGAAGATTTGTGACAATACTTGTGTAATTTCTCCTACAAACATGTTTATTTGATGGGGGACTTCAATGACGTTGTAGATCCAGCATGGGAGAGGAACACTATGGCTAGTTCCCACAGCTATGGTAAGCTTCACAAAGACTGTTTCCAATTGCCAGAAGATTTTCAGTTAGATGATGTGTGGAAACTTAAGCATCATAGACAGAACGATTACACCTTTTTTTTCAATCAACATCAATCTTAATCTAGGATAGATATTGTCAACGCCAAGGCCTGGCGAGCAGCCAAGAGAGCCGGTTAATAGGACTCTTCGTAGATAAGACAGGCAATAAATCAAAGAGCTTTTCTGCAGCAGGCAGACAGTAATGAAAGAGAAGGCAACAATAAATTAAGGAGCTTCTTGCAGCGAGGAGGTTCCCAGGCTGTTATGTCACAGCCAGGCAAACAGTAGCAGTCCACATACCAGAGTTTGTTTAAGCCAGAGGAATCTTCCAGAGCCGGTCCGAGTTCAAAGGGAGGCGACGTTCCAGCAGGTCAGGCAGCGTTCCAGGAGGTAAGCAAGGATCCACACCAACGCAACAGCAGACCAGAATGGATGGTTGTGAGCCGACAAAGACCCAAGGCTGAGTGAGTTCTCTTATAGGCAGGCAACTCCTCCAGGTGCTATCTCAGCTGGAGCCTGATTACTTGGCGTTTTCTACTTAAACGCTCTGACCTCGTGAGTGCACTCTTTTGCTCCCGATGCTGCTGGTGTAGGCACCTGCTCTTGAACTTCACTATCTGATTCTTCTGGCTTGGCTGGGTCTGAGGTAGCCCCTGGCTCTGCTGCTGGGGCTACTGGAGCCAAGGGCTCTGTGTCTGGGGCAGCCTCTGGAGTGGGCTCTGCTGGTGCAGCAGGCTCCATGGCCTCAAAGCCCTCTGCCTCCGGCTCAGACTTGGAGTTTGTGTCCTGGAGTTCCAGGGTCCTGACATCACACTCCTCCCCAACAGCACCTCCACCAGCCTGAGGAGGACCCAGCTTGTTGGGGTAGTGGCGGTGGAAGCGACGCACTATGTCTGGGGCATGGACGTCCGATGCATCCTCCCACAAGCTTATCTCCGGTCCGTAGCCCCGCCAGACAATCAGATATTGGAGACGCCCCCGACGCCGCCGGGAGTCCAGAATGCGGGTGACCTCATACTCCTCCTCCCCCTCCACCAAGATAGGAGGGGGCGCCGGTGCTCCAGCTGCATCATCCTGGACCTCCCCCGCAGGTACCAACAACGATCTATGGAAGACCAGGTGAATCCGGGTTGTCCGGGGCAGCTGGAGGCGGAACGCCACTGGATTCATCTGGGCCACGATTGGGTAGGGGCCAACAAACCGGGCATCCAACTTCCAACAGGAACGAGACACCGGCAGGTGGCGCGTCGACAACCAGACCCGATCGCCGACCATCAGCAGGGAACCGGGCTGGTGATGTTTGTCTGCTTCCCGTTTGTAGGCCTTTTTCGCGAGTTCCAGCTGCTCACGAAGGAGGGCCTGGGCCACCTGCAATTCCTGCAGCCATTGGTCAGCCGCTGGGACCTCCGATTGAGCTTTTGGAATTTTCATCCAAAAGTCAATCGAGTTGAAAAGAAAAAAGACCAAGGCTATGGGAGAGCTAGTGGAGAAAATCAGCAATCTAGAAAAAAACTCAAACAAGATCGGGGAAACAAAGAAGTCCAGGAGAAGATAACGATATTACAGAAACAACTATCTCTGAATATGACTGAAGAGATGGAAAAGAAGCTCAGATTTGTTAAGCAAACACATTTTGAACATGCAAATAAACCGGGCCAATGGCTGGCATATAAAGTTCATAAAGAAAGGAAAAGGCAAGTAATTAATTGAATTAAGGAAGGAGCTCGATCTGTTTCTGACAGTAAGGAAATCCAAAATATCCTAGGTGACCATTTTCAGAATTTGTATTGTTTTCAAAACTCAGAAGAGATTAATAAGATTGAGGAATACCTCCAAGCAAAAACACTCCTGCAACTGGATCAAAAACAGAAAGAGTTCTTAGATAAACTAATATCAATTACAGAAATTAAGGAAGCTATTGATAGATTAAAAATAAACAAATTGCCAGGCCCAGATGGTCTCTCATCCAAATATTATAAATGTTTCAAAGATTAGTTAGTAAAGCCATTACAAAAACTATTTAACATAATCAAAGATAATGGGGTAATCCCAAATACATGGAAGAAAGTGAGCATTATACTCATTCCAAAGACCGATTCAGAGAATCCTACGCCTATTGAATTTAGACGCATATCTTTGCTAAATGAAGACTACAACATTTTCACTTCAATATTGGCCCAAAGACTGAAGAAATTTTTGCTCATATATTGGCGAAGACCAAACTGGCTTCCTCCCTGGGTGGCAGATGAAAGATAATATACGGTTCATGTTGCATATTCTAGAATATTTATACTATCACAGTGAAAAGAAAGGTGCTTTAATATTCTTCGATGTGGAGAAAGTGTTCGACAATGTCAGATGCGGTTTCCTCTTTAAAATCTTGGAGAAGATGAAGTTTGGTACGGTGTTTATATCGTGGATTAAAGCAATTTATTCAGAACAACAAGCTCATCTGATTATAAATGCAGGAAGACCAAAAAATTTCTCAATAGAAAAGGGCACAATACAGGGCTACCCTCTCTTGCTGTTGCTGTTCATTCTGATTGTTGAGGTTTTGCTTAGGGAAATTCAACAGAGCTCCATCCCTAGTGTTAAAATTGGCAAGGAACACTATAAATACAGAGCGTTCGCAGATGATGTGGTTTTCTTCCCGGAAGATTCCCTGTTGCAAATGACTAAGTTCAATGACATTTTAAATAGATTTGGCTTTTTGGCAGGATTTAAGAATAACAAATCAAAAACAAAGATTTTGACCAAAAGCATGAGAAAAGTGGATAAAGAAAAGCTGGAATCAATATCTGGAATAAAATGTGTTGATAAAGTAAAATACTTATGGATCTCAATAACCAACAAGAATAACCAATTGTTTAGTAATTATTATATCCCTGTTTAGAAACAGATTTGTCAAAAAAATAAGCATTTGGAAAAAATTGAACCTATCACATATGGGAAGACTGACTTTAATTAAAATGAGTATTCTTCTGAAAGTGCTTTCTCTGTTTCAAATGATTCCAGTTGTAGTCCCTCCAAAGTGGTTTAAGGATTGCACTAAAGACCTTTCAGATTTTTTGTGGATGGGCAAAAAACCAGGGTTTAAACTAAAACCAATGACAAATCTTAGAAAAGGAGGGAGATTCTCTATGCCAAACATGAAAATCTATTATGCAGCATCCTGCTGAGTCTGGATAAAACCATGGATATGCCTAAATGACTCGAGGCTATTAGCCTTAGAAGGTCATGAACCTTTTTTTCAGATGGCACTCTTACCTGTGCTTTTTATCCTGGAGAGAAGTGACTAGGGGGCTCCTGCAGGGTTCTGTTCTGGGCCCAGTGCTAGTCAACATCTTCATCAATGACTTGGTTGAAGAAGTAGAGGGCATGCTGATCAAATTTGCAGATGACACCAAATTGGGAGAGGTTGCTAATACACCAGAGGATGGGATCAAAATGACCTTCCTTTTTGTCCCTTCTCTCCAAATCCTGGGAGGATCCTTTCAGTTGAGCTGAATTATCATCACCTTCTGAGGTGTCACCCCCCGGAGTTTCACTTACTTCTTCAGGGTCTTCCTTCAGCTTCTTCAAAAATTCTTTTGCCTTCCCCATGGTGTTTATTTTAAATCTGTACTCTTTAAATGTCAAGTTCACTCCTTCCAAGAGAAGAAAAGATTCAAAGAAAGATCCAAACATTCAAAAGAAGAAGTGTCACTTCTGGATTTAGGCAACTCTGATTGAGGAGGAAGGAGGACAAAAAATGAATTGTAAGTTTATTACTTGGAATGTAAAAGGGATTAACACTTTGAAGAAAAGGAATTTAATATTTCATTATTTGAAAAAATTAAGTGTAAATGTTATCTGCTTACAAGATATTAGAATTAAAAAGGAATATAATAACTTGCTAAAACAAGGAAAACTTGATAAGGAATTCTTCTCTTTAGGCTTAAAAAAGAGGAATGGGGTGGTAATTTATATAAAGGAAAATTTAATGCCAAAATTAATTAATTTAGATTATAAAGTAAGAGATGTGGCTGTAGAAATTATGGTAAATAACGATAAATGATTAATTCTTGGAATTTACACCTCAGTGAAGGAAAAAGGGACATTTTTTAGAGAATTAAAAGAAAGGATGTTAGAGTTCAATTATGATAATTGGTGTCTTTTAGGGGACTTTAATGGAGTAGTGGATCCATTAGTCGATAGAATTACAGGAAAAAAGATAAAGGAGAGTCAGAGGAAGTTATCAAAGGAATTTTTTGAAACAGTAGAAGCATTGCAGTTAGCAGACATTTGGAAAATTAAGGAAGAGGACAGGAGATGTTATACTTTCTTCTCAGATGCTCACCATTCACTTTCAAGAATCAACACTGTTACCACTGTGATCTGGTCTGATCTTTGGTAAGCAAAAATATCATTTTTGATATCATAATTCAGCCTTCTGCCACCAGCCAAGTGTTTATGAGGCCCCGCCGAACAAGCGCGAAGCTAGGCATGGATGATACTTGTTGCTCCTCCAGATATTACCAGATCTGCTTCAGGGGGAGACCTACCGAAACAAACACCTCAATTTCAAATACACAGTAAAATAAAAGGACTCTCTGCCTGAGAGAACACCCTGGCGAGCTAGGCACTTAACAGCCGAGCTAGCTGCATCTACATAACGGCCATACTATTGTCAAATTGGCATATAATTCAATCATGTAAATTCTGACCTTTCGGGGGCTTTGTCTCCAGCCCAAACCTTATTGTTCTCACCACAGACCAGTCTAGCCTGCGGTTGTTCCTTTCCCTATAAAAACCCCTAGTTTTGGTAGCTCAGTGGACTTCGCTGGACCTGGCTGAACTCCACTGGAACTCTTGCTGAATCACTAGCTGAAATCACTTGAAGCTCCCATCGGATCTTCTTTCTTGCCTCGCTGCCGCTTGGTCCAGCAGATTCCCCTCAGCCCATACCCCAGGTTTCCTCCTCTTCAATTGGTGTCTCCAGGACTTTGGACAGGTGGCGTATTGCCCATTCCCCAAATTCTCTTTCTTTCCTTTTCTTAGGAGAGTGCTTGTGTTTTTATTATTTTGTGGTTAATAAATACTGTTAGTATTTTGAAACTGCTTGACTCCTCAGTGACCTGAACCGGTATACATAGGATAAAAGATTCCGCTGCTTTGCCCTGCCTCTCGTTAGCCAAGAGAGTATTCCAGCTAATTTCCCCATCTTGCTTGTTGTTTGGTATTTGGGTGCCCCTCCCGGGACCCCCATTTTTCAGGGTAACAAACACGATTTGGATTTCAAAAGCTTTAGTAAGTAAAGTGTGAAAGGTGGAGACTCTAGAGCATTGTTGGATCACAATCCAGTTTAAATGGTACTGCAACAGGTGGGGGAAAATTCTATTGGAGATTGAACGAATTATTATTACAAAATGATGATATTGTCAATGAACGTAAAGAGAACATTAAAATTCTTTAAAAATTACAGACCTATCTCTCTGCTAAATGAGGATTATAAAATATATGCTGGAATTTTAGCAAATAGAATAAAAACCTACCTCTAAGAATTTGTTCATGAGGATCAAAATAACTTCCTCCCAGGAAGGCAAATAAAAAACAATATTAGAATTGTTATGGATGTAATGGAGTATTTAAACTACCATAATGATGTAAAAGGAGTGTTATTTTTTATAGACTCAGAAAAAGCCTTTGATCATTTAAATTGGATTTTTCTTCTCAAATTATTAAAGGAAGTAGGAATAGAGGAGAACTACTACAATTGGATTAGAGTGATACATGGAAATCAAAAAACTAAATTGAGAATAAATGATAGTGAATCAGAATATATAATAATTGAAAAAGGTACAAGGCAAGGATGTCCGCTCTCCCCATTATTATTTATTTTAGCATTGAAGGTATTGCGTAGGGAAGTCAGATTAGACATGAGGATTAGGAGAATAAAATCATAGAATTGGAAGAGACCACAGGGGCCATCCAGTCCAACCCGCTGCTATGCAGGAACACACATCAAAGCATTCCCAACAGATGGCCATCCAGCTTCTGCTTAAAAACCTCCAAAGAAGGAGACTCCACCACACTCCGAAGCAGCATATTCCAGTGCAGACAACTCTGACCATCAGGAAGTTCTTCCTAGGTTCAGGTGGAATCTCCTTTCCTGCAACTTGAATCCATTGCTCCTTGTCCTAGTCTCTGGAGTGGCAGAGAACAAGCCCACTCTCTGCTTGACATGACATACCTTCAAATATTTAACCATGGCTATCATGTCCCCTCTTAACCTTCTCTTCTGCAGACTAAGCTCAGCTTCCTAAGCCACTCCTCATATGGCATGTCTTTCAGACTCTTCACCATTTTGGTCACCCTCCTCTGGACACGCTCCAGCTTGTCAATATCCTTCTTGAATTGAGGTGCCCAGAACTGGACACAGTATTCCAAATGAGGTCTAAACAATGCAGAATACAGTAGTACCATTACCTCCCTCGATCTAGACATCATATCGTGTTGGCTTTCTTGGCTGCCACATCACACTGCTGACTCACATTCAGCTTGTGATATACCAAGACTTCTAGATCCCTTTCACACATACTACTATCCAGCCACGCATTCCCCATCCTATATTTGTGCATTCCATTTTTTCTGCCTAAGTGTAGGACTTTACATTTGTCTCTGTTGAAATTCATTTTGTTAGCTTTGGCCCAGCATAAGGGTAAGGAAAGAAGAATTTAAGCTTCAAGCTTTCACAGATTATGTTGTAAACACAAAAGAAGCCTCAATCAAATGTAGTAAATTTATTAAAGGTGATAAGGGAATATGGTAAATACACAGGTTTTAAAGTGAATGCCAATAAATCTAAAATTTTGACAAAAAATATGTCACTACAGGAAGAAAGAGATCTTGAAATAAAGACAGATTTTGAAGTTGTAAAGAAAGTAAAATATTTGGGTATTAATATAACAACTAACAATCAGCAGATGTATGAAATTAATTATGTTAAAGTTTGGGATGAGATCATAAAAGACTTAATGAAATGGAAGCACTTATCTATATCTATGTTGGGGAGAATCTCAATAATAAAAATGAATGTTCTATCAAAATTAATGTATCTATTTCAAATAATTCCAGTTATACTATCTGACAAGCCATTTAAAAATTGGAAAAAAGATTTTTCTAACTTTATTTGGATTGATAGGAAACCTAGAATAAAAGAGAAATTGATGGTGGAAGCAAGGGAAAAAGAAAGATGGGGTTTGCCAAATTTGCAATTATATTTTGAAGCTGTGAGCCTATCATGGATAAAATATTGGATTGTATTAAGTAATAAAAGACTGTTGGAATTGGAGGGTCATGAACTAAGATTTCGCTGGCATGGTTACATGTGGTATGAAAAAGTAAAAATAAATTCACAATTTAAAAATCATATAGTAAGAAGGGCCTTATTTAGAATTTAGGGAAAGTACAAAGATAATTTCAGTTTTAAAATTCCAGGCTGGGTATCCCCTCAAGAAGCTTTTTATAGAAAGGAATTAGGATGTCCTAAAAAGTGGATAAGGTATGTAGATTTATTGGAAAATAAACAGGGAAATTTGGCAATAAAAAATTCCAGAAATTTGAAGAGGAGGGTTTAAAAATCTAGCAGTTGTCATATTATCAATTAAGAGAAAGATTTAAAGAGGACAAAACCAAATATGACTTTGAGAGTAAAGAATCAGAGATAGAGAAAAATTTATGTAAAGAAAAAGATCATTTGATTGTAAAAATATATAAATTAATGTTATATTATGTGGATCAGGATGAATTAGTTAAACAATCTATGATAAAATGGGCAAAAAATGTGGGTTATCCTTTACAGTTGGAACAGTGGGAAGGAATTTGGAGAACTGGATGGAAATTTACAAGTTGTTATGATTATAAAGAAAATCTGCTTAAAATGGTGCATAGATGGTACCCAACCCCAACTAACCTAGTGAAAATACATAAAAAGGTTAGTAATAAGTGTTGGAAATGTAAATTACAAGAAGGGACATTTTATCACTTATGAGACATGTAGAAAGGCTAAGAGATATTGGTTATGGGTGAATGGAGAAATGCAGAAAATCTTGAAATCAAAACTTACATTTAGGCCAGAATTATATCTTTTGAATATGTTAGATTATGAGGACAAGGTAGAAAAGGAAAATAAAATACTGTTATGTTATATGATAACAGTAGCAAGAATAATGTTTGCAAAATATTGGCACCAAAAATGCACTCCCTTAAGACAAGAATGGCTAGGAAAAGTGATGGAAATGGTCAAAATAGATAAGTTATCAGTATAATTGAAGGGGATATCTAAGCAATCTTATCCTAAAATTTGGAAACCTTATATATGTTATATGAAGAATAGATTGTGTTACTGCAGGTTAGGCCTCCTTGGAGATAGCATAAAGATATCATTTTGATATCAATAATTTGGTTCTCTTCCAACACCCCTCACCACGTGTTTGAGAGGCTCCCGGACAAGCACAGAACTAGGCTCGGCCATCAAATGCTGCAATATCCCAAGACAATACAGGCAGGCCAGAAATAGCCAGATCACTGCTGTAGGAGACCACTCTGCAAACACCCTCATTATGTATGCACGGTGTTTACAAAGGACTCCCTGCCCTGAGTAGGTAACTTGGCAAGCTAGAAGCTTAAAGGCCAAGCACTGAGCATTTGCATACAGACTACCTCTTTGTCAATTTGGACTTAACTCAATCATGCTAAATTGTGACCTTTCTGAGACATTGTCTCACACCCAAAAACTCATTGTTGTCCCCAAGTAAGGCATAGCCTGCAGTCCCAATTCATCCTATAAAAACCCCTGATTCCAAGACCTTCCTCGGATCGCTCTAAATTTCCACCAAGCCTTGCTGCCGCTTTATCCGGCAAGCCTTCCCCTCAGCTTCAGTAGCTGAGACCGCAGCAACCTCGGATCATTCTGAACTTCCATCAAGCCTTGTTGCTGCTGTGATTGGCGAGCTCCCCTCAGCTAATTGAGCTGAGTTTCTTCTCTGCACCCCCGGATTCTCCCGTAAGGTCCAGGATCACGAGACAGGTGTCATATCACCCATTTCCCCCCAAAAGTCTCTATCCTTAATTCAATCTCTAATCTCTTAGTTAGCTGTGTGACTGTGGTGTCTTTAATATTTGTTTGTATGCAATAAAATATCATTTCTATTACTTTAAACCTGTCTGGCTGCTTGACTGACCTGACCCCGTAGATGCTGGGTTGCAACATCCTGCTAAATTACCCTGCCTCTCGCTAGATTAAGTGGGTGCTCCAGCTAATTTTCCCTAAAGTTGTGTGTTGTTGTTTGGTTATTTAGGTGTCCCTCCCGGGACCCCCAGCAAACAGGGTAACAATTGGGTGATAAATTTCAATGCGGATTTGAGATTTAGAGGGAAAAAACCTCTGACATTATAGAGTTAAATATATTTATACAAAAGAAATTCCTTTTCTTCAAAATGAGGGGATATTATATGGTCGGGCTAAAACAACCAACGTCAGAAAGTGTAGTAAGCCAGAGGGTGGGGGGATTAGAGCATAGGTAGCCACAATGTTCTTTTTCTTGTCTTCCCTTTTCAATGGATATCTTTTCACTTGTTTTTTTTAGTGTTTCACTATGTAGACCTTTCTTCTTTATTCCTTTTCAAGTCCTATCTAACTCTTGGACTTTTTTCTTACTCTACATTACTTGTTTCTGGGTACTTTATCTTCTTATCTTTTTTCTTTTTCTTTCTTTCTCTTCTATCTTTTCAGCTTTTTATTTATTTGTTCATTTGGCTTGGTAAAGGAATGCTTATTTCTTTTCTTTTTGTGCTTCCTTTTTTTTTGTTATGGTTGTTGTATCTCTTTTTTAAACTCAATAACCATATTATTAAAAAAAAAAATCAAAATGACCTTGACAGATTGGAGAGTTGGGCCAAAGCTAACAAAATGAATCTCAACAGAGAGAAATGTAAGATCCTACACTTAGGCAGAAAAAAATGGAATGCCCAAATATAGAATGGGGGACATGTGGCTGGATAATAGTACTTGTGAAAGGGATCTAGGAGTCTTGGTAGATCACAAGCTGAACATGAGTCAGCAGTGTGATGTGGCAATCAAGAAAGCCAAAGCGATTTTTGGTTGCATCAATAGGAGTATGCTGTCTAGATCAAGGGAGGTAATGGTACCACCGTATTCTGCATTGTTTACATCTCATTTGGAATACTGTGTCCAGTTCTGGGCACCTCAATTCAAGAAGGATATCAACAAGCTGGAGCATGTCCAGAGGAGGGCAACCAAAATGATGAAGGTTCTGGAAGCCACGCCCTATGAGGAGCGGCTCAGGGAACTGGGTATGTTTAGTCTACAGAAGAGAAGGTTAAGAAGGGACATGATAGCCATGTTCAAATATTTGAAGGGATGTCATGTTGAGGAGAGAGCGGGCTTCTTTTCCGCTGCTCCAGAGACTAGGGCCATTTCCGCACTAGAGTGTTATAACGCTGTTATTCCACTTTCAACATCCTATGGAATCCTGGGCTTTGCAGTTTAGGGAGGGGCATTTAGAATTCTCAGCCAGAGAGCTCTTTGGCCTCAGTAAACGACAAACCCCAGAATTCCACCGGATGTTGAAAGTGGAATAATAGCGCTATAACACTCTAGTGAGGAAATGGCCTAGGACAAGGAGCAATGGATTCAAGCTGCAAGAAGGAGATTCCACCTGAACCTAAAGAATAACTTCCTGATGGTCAGAGCTGTGCGGCAGTGGAATATGTTGCCTTGAAGTGTGGAGGAGTCTCCTTCTTTGGAGGTTTTTAAGCAGAAGCTGGATGGCCATCTGTTGGGAATGCTTTGATGTGTGTTCCTGCATAGCAGCGGGTTGGACTGGATGGTCCCTGTGGTCCCTTCCAACTCTATGATTCTATATTTAATGAGGGAAAAAACTTCAACAGAATTAAGATCTCAAAGGGATAATGTTATAATTTATTTAAGAGGCATCAGGGAAGATATGTAACATCAGGCTTTGAGCAAAAAAAACATGATGGCTTATGGTAGAAGAGTTATCCTTATATTTTCACATAGCTACTTATGTTTTCAAATATCATAGATTTTACTAAATATTTCTAGATGGTTACTAAATATTACACTGGTATTTTTGCTCATTATCTAAAACACTATCAGGCAGATATTCTTTTATATTACTATAATTCTAGTAGCAATACTTTTTATATAAAATTTTACATAAGTGTAGTAATAATATTAGTATTAAATAATGCTTTTCTAAAAGAAACTGGAGGTAGTGTAATATTCTGCAAGTAGGTATTCTTCTGAGGAGCTGAGAACAAAGTGAAAAATCTGTTTTTGTGTGTCATTTCTTTTATAGTCTGTTAGCAGTTAGAATATGCAGTTAGTAGGCGGCTGTGTTTTTTATGTCCTCATTTGTTAGTTCATATTACCTCCGTGGTAGTTTGTACTGTATTTGAAAATTATTCTAATAAAAATATTTATTAATTTTTTTTAAAAGGTGTAGTTGGCTATGTTCAAAGCATGAGGAAGAACAAGGAATTGGTAGAGCCCTGCATGAAGAAGATGGGGAAATGCTGATGGGGAAAGAAAGACAGCTCAACAGTTTAGTACCTTGTAAAGTCGAAGGCTTTCATGGTTGGAACCATAGGTTGTTGTGTGTTTTCCGGGCTTTGAGCCCAGAAAACCCACAACAACCTATAGTTCAGTACCTTCTTTGCTTCTGTCTTCTCTCAGTGGAAAACAGTGAACTAGTAAGAATAGAATAAGCCATGCAGCAAGGGTACTACAACCAAGAATAGTAAAAAAAGAGGAAGTAAAAGGGTAACTAGGTACTCTGAATGAATTAAGTTCTCCAAGGTCAGATGAACTAATGTTCTAGCCAGAAAAGTGGAGACGACCAGGTTTCAGGGAAAAATCAAAAAGCCATTTTTATTGTTAACAATACCTTGCGCAAGGGCAACAGTTATCCCAGAACTGTTGTGCCCATTAATTAAGGTAGCATCACTATATACCTTTTGCCTTCTATGTCAGCAATCAATCATTTACTTAGCCCGCCCATCACTGGAGAAAAAGATCTTTGGTTAACTTTCCATTACATCATTAACTTAGCACACACGTGTACAGAAGAGAACAAAGAGTTAGTTTAGAAGATGATACAAAATAATGGTAGGGAGTATAGTGCCTCCCTGTGAATTCCCAGACCTTTTGTTGCGAGGCCATTCCCCCCTTCATGCTAAATTCAAAACTTTGCAATTTCAAGCATGTACTATTTCCTTCTTCCTTTAGTACAAGTAATACATAGCAGCATTAGAATTCATTAACACACATTACACTTACACGCTGTTCCCAATAACGGAGGGGGTCTGATTTGTGCGTAGAGTGGTTAGCTTCCTGGTGTAACCCCAGCAGAAATCTAGCCCCAATCTTCTCTCCTCAGGAGTTGCTGGGTCTGGTGTACATTTTGGCGGCTTCCGGAGCGTCAAATGTATCACCTAGCCCAGAATTCTTCTGACCCCTCTTTTCTGCAACCACCGGTTAGGCATACACATCAACTTCCTTCTTCCATTGACTTGAGCATTACAGATTAAAAAACAACACTTTTAACATGCAGAGTAAAGACTGGCAGATTTAGGAAAGCCATTATGTTAGTACAAAGTACTCTTGCTTACTGTGCCTTTTCCCATACTTACTTAGGGAACTCAATTTTATCCACATGCCTGCAGACCATTAGAATGATCTTCTAATATTGTATACTTCAAAATGCATTTTCCCTTCTTTTGCATTCAACTCATTTACATAATAACAACAGGTTGTATTTTACCAAAATGCTGAGTACCCCTTCACAACTGAAGAGATAGTTTCATGCTGGGCTGACAGCCAACAACGCACCTGCCTTACATGAAAACCAATTCCCTCCATGGGGATCATGTGTTGTCATGTACCTGTTGCTTTTATTGTGAATCCTTTTCATTTTTGGCCAGCCACACTATATCAATTCATGCACTCAGTGAAAAGTGATAATCCCAGGAGATGAACCATATACCTATTTGCCATTGTAAAAACTGCTTGCTTTCCAGAACTGACTATGGAGGACCAACCCCCCTTTTGTCACACAACTCAATAAAACCAATACTATAACTGAAAAGAAATTAACATTGAGACATTTCCCTGGGCATACCCGTTTGCCATATACACATATCTTCCAATCCCTAGTGATAAAATAGGTAAACCAAACTTCCTGCCCTTCCTATACCTGTCTCAATCTATTGTTTTCCACATTCAAGATCTGATCATGCATGTGTCCCGAGTTTAGCATCCTGGCCACCTTTACCACAGTGGGGGTTGTCACTACTACCTGATAGGTCTCCTCCACCCATGTCCAGGTTGCCCCCAATCCTTCACCCATGTCTCCTGGTTTGAGAGGGTGTGCCTGTGCTTGTAGGGAAAGAAGCCCCTATTTTAACATTTTCTCCCTTGTCGTACTCAGAGCTTTCCCTAACACACTAACTCTTTCCTGTAGAGTTATGTTCCCTTAATCCATCCAAAAGGGCTTTTGCTGAAAGGTGACAACTTTATGACTCTGTGAAGTATATATTGCATCTTCCTTCCCATCATAATGGGGCTTTGGGAAAAAACAAAAACACTCCTGGTTTCTCTGTTATGGGCTGCACATGGAATGAGAATGAAAGGTTTCCATAAAATGGGCTCAGAAGATGAATGTGGTATCATGCCGCTTGTCCTGTGCTGGCATCCAGTCCAAAAACATAGCCAGGACTGTTATTTGGACCATACACGTTGAACTCCTGTGTCTCCAGGATTTTGTTTCATCTTCTCCAGTTTCCTTAAATTCCGAGGTCTGCAGGTACAATGTGACTCCTCTGGGTGATTCCTAGAACAGTGTTTAATCTTTGATGATCTTGTGGACAAATGCAGGTCTGTTGTTTGAGCCTGTATGGTGTGTGGGCTTTTTCAGGGCTGTTGTCGGCCTGTTAGCTGTCTCACAGCTTGCATCTCTTTTCCTCCTCTGCCTTCTTCAGCCAGAGTCCCTCAACTGCAACTCCACTTCCAAACTGGAGAGGCGCTCTATCGCCTCTCAGAAATGCTCCCTTATTTTCTCCCTCCCAACTCAGAGGTGCGCCGTCACCTCTTCTCCCAGCTTGCTCGTAGGGGTGCTCCATCACCTCCTCCATCCTGCTGGGACTGCGCCAGGGAGCCTTTCCAGTTTCCACCTTATCGGGAACTGGTGAGGGGGCGCTACTTTGCAGTTCTGACTTGGCCCTTTCCCGTATTCTCCATACTTCTGCTGCCAACGTTTCTCACCAGAATGGCACAACTCCGAGTCCTTACCCTGTGCTGTTTATGGGGTGAGGAACAAAACTTTTCCTCTTAACTGCTGACCACTGACATTATTCATGGAGTTCTGCTGTCGTCTTCCACAAAAGGATTCTCACCATACACCACCTCTCACTTGGTCCCTGCTGTCTTCTTCCACATATCCACCACATATCCACATCCTTCTCTGACTGTCTTCACCATCTGTCCAGATTTTTCTCACCTATGCCTCTTCTGCCCACACTGGGCACATTGGCACACTCCCAGAGACCCTCTTCCTCTTCTGGGTTTTCCTACCACCTTCTCATCTTCCAACCTCTACTCATTTTGGATTTTTTTTTTTACAAAAACTTACAGCTCCCAGTATTCACAAGCGGTCTCCCATCCAAGTACTAACCAGGCCCGACCCTGCTTAGCTTCCGAGATCAGACGAGGGTGGTATGGCTGTAGGCAGCTAAGCCACTCCCCTTTGCCCTCTTCAGCCCCTTGCAGCTCCTGGACTCTTGGCTGCCCTGCTAGCTTTTTCTGTCAGCCACTTGACTCTGCTGCATTTTATGTCCTCTTCCGCCTGGTTCTAAAATTCCAAACATCAGACGAACTAGGAAGGGAGGGGGTGAACCCCCCCTTTCGAAACTGACTCCTCTGTTCCTGCTACTTATTGTCGGCTGCATCCTCTCAGCCTCCGCTGCATCCGCCGCTTCCATTCTCCCCCCATCTGTCCCCTCAGGGGAAGGACAGGCAAACAGGCATGCAGAAAGGATCCGGTGGGGGTGGAGCGTGGTTGTCTCCTAAAGAGCTGCAGCTTCAAGGCCTCTGTTCTTTTGCATTGGAATTCCCAAGGGTTCTTGGGGGAAACTTGTTCAGGTACTACAATTCCCATGTGTTCAAGATTCCTGTGTCAACTGCTTCTCCAAAAACTCATTGTCAGATAGAGTTTTACAGCTTTTAAGTCCATCATTCCTGAACTTTCCCAACTTCCTCCTTTCTATTTATTGACTTAGAAAGGACTGGCCTTTTCCTGCTTGCAAATTGCACACTGATTTCTTCCCAATCTAGGCCTCTGCCTTCTTTCTCTCCACTTGCCTCTTCCTCCTGCCTGGCTCGCCATTCCTCATGTTGGATTTATTCTCCTCCACTCCTCAGTAGTGAACAAGGTCAAAAGCAACTATTGACAATCCTGCCAGTTAGAGACATGTGAGGCCATGATTCTGGAGCAAAGTTCTATTACTTAGTAGGTCTGACATGGTGAAGGGTGTATATTGATAACTCTGAACTCACTGGTAGCCCCCCTGACTGCTGAGCATCAACTACCAGCTGATCTTCTTGATTCTTGGGGAACCTGCATATTTATCTCCGAAGGGGAGGAAGTACCGGGGGGGCCTTGTGTTTCCACAGACTGTTGATTGATGAAGGGATTCATTGAGCTTCCCAGTAATATCTTTCCCCCTTGGGTCGTTTGTGTTGAGCTGACAGCTCATTAAATATTCACTGGAGTTTTCGTTCTCCCTTTTCTGAGACATGAGAGATTTTTACTAGGAAACAGACTTTACTTCTATCATTAAAAGGGGAGAAACTGCCTGTCCCCCTGTGTTACAGTCTCCAGGCTGTCAGGTTTGCTTTTCTCTTTTTTTTTCTTTTTTTTTCTTTTCTTTCAACAGGGAGGGGTGAGGGGGAATTCCTGGTGGGCGCAGAGTTCCTCTTTTTTTTTCTTTTCCTCTTCTTTCTTTCCTTTTCAAATGCAGCTTTTTTTTAAACAATAGACTCTGCGCTAAGCTCTGCCCCTTGTGTTATCTTGCTGTAGAAGTGTTGCAAAAGTACTAGAGGAGAATCTTTTCCAACTCCTGGCATGTCTCCATGCAACATCTTAAAGGCTTATTATTATTTTTTTCTCATTAACTCTCTAACTTTATTTCTGCTATTCCAAAACCTCTTGGCTAAATAAATATCTAGCCCAAAATCAGTGTCTCGCTATCACCAAGCAGGCAAAAAACTGCTTAAAATACATCCCTTCTAAACCCTTTTGAATGTTAATTGCCGGCCCATTAAATCTCCATCAAGGGGGTCAGACTTGGTCCTAGAAAATCCCCTTATTTCCTTTTAACATGGAACAAAGGGATCCCTTTCCAGTTAATTGTAACATTTTCCCACTGCCTGAATTGCAAAATCAGGCTTCTTCCTTACACCTAAGAGAAAACAATGAGACTCTGCATTGCTTCCTCACTATTTCTCATTAACACCTGAGGTTTTTGCACTGACTTTTATTTCTGCCATTTCCCAGCCTCTGGCTGAGTTAACTTCTCTGGCTTAAAACAACAGAGAGCCCAAGAAGGAGGGGCTTCAGGAAATGGCTTCGAACACTGAGAGAGGAAACAAACCATTTTTTTCTCTTTACACTACAACGGCAATAGTAAGTTTCCACTGAATCCTCCTTTAAATTCTTTTTGAAATTCTTTATCATACACTCTAAGGGAGTTTGCCGACTTTCTCCCCCTCCCATTTCCTCCCAAGTTCCAGACAAGACACAATAGGAATGGGACTGACGCACGGGTAAAGGGGGGTCCCGTGCGCCCACACAAAGGGGTTTTTACTCCAGTCACTCCAGCACTGACTTGGCCATCCGGACGATCACGGCATGACGCAAGAACTGCACTGCTGCAAGCATTTCACACACACATCTTTCATTCAGACAAACAACCTCCCATCTGGCCCATTAAACCACAACTGAGACGTCTCATTTATTATTCCGCCATACCAAGAGTTTTTGGGGTTCTCTCTCCACCGCTGAGAGGTACTCGGCCAAACTCGGGGAGTGATCAGTTCCCCCTTCCCCCTCCCAAACATGAGGGGGGTCTACTCACCAGAGGGCCATGGGAGGCTTGGTTTCCAGCTGTAACCCGAGGTCCGCTGACTGGAACGCTGTCGCCAGGGATGCCACCGCTCCCCTAACCAAACCTCTTCGACAAAAGGTCGAGGGCGCCTTGGGTTTTGTCAAGGGGGGGCCGCAATCCCCGCCGTCCAAACGTCCGTCAAGGGGAACAGAATAGTCCCTTCCCCCGTTTCCCGGCCAACGCACCAGAAATGTTGTAGCCAGAAAAGTGGAGACGACCAGGTTTCAGGGAAAAATCAAAAAGCCATTTTTATTGTTAACAATACCTTGCGCAAGGGCAACAGTTATCCCAGAACTGTTGTGTTGATTAATTGAGGTAGCATCACTATATACCTTTTGCCTTCTATGTCAGCAATCAATCATTTACTTAGCCCGCCCATCACTGGAGAAAAAGATCTTTGGTTAACTTTCCATTACATCATTAACTTAGCACACACGTGTACAGAAGAGAACAAAGAGTTAGTTTAGAAGATGATATAAAATAATGGCCATTCTCTAAAATTTGAGATAAGACAGACATCTGCAATTTACTCAGAGGCACAATTCAATTCGCTTATTTTTCCTATTCAAGTGGCATTGGATTTAACCCCTTCACTATATCCAAGCATACTAAAGGAACTTGTAGATATAATCTCATAGCCACTGTCAATAACTTTTGAGGATTCTTGGAGGACAGGAGAGGGCAAAACAGATTGGAGGAGGGCAAATTTTGTCCACATCTACAAAGAGGACACACAAAAAAAGACCTGAACAACTGCAGTTAACACCAGGGAAGCTTCTAGAACAGATCATTGAATGGTCAATTGGTGTATAGTTAGCCAAGCATACTGGGATTATTAAGAGTGAGGATGAGATTCTCAAAAACAAGTCAGGCCAAACTAAGTTTATCTAGTTCAGCAGGTGAATGCTGTGGATGTAGTATATTTTGCTTTCAGTAAGGGTTTTGATGAGATATTCCATGGTATTCTTGAAAGAAAGCTGAGGAACTGTGGTTCAGACTGTCTTACAGTTAGGTGGATTTGAAACTGGTTGATCAACCAAACCCAGAGAGTGTTCATAACAGTTGCCCTTCATCCTGGAGAGAAGTGACAAGTGCAGTACCTCAGGATTTTTTGTTCAACATCTTTATAAATGGCTGAAATGATGGAATAGAAAGCAAGCTTATCAGATTTGCAGATTACACCAAATTAGGAAGTGGAGTTAAGACCCCAGAGATGATCTTGTGGCTGGACAGATGACGTGATGTAAGACACGAAGCGAATGAAGGCTAAAAAGTGCTGAAAAGACCATCTTGTATTTGTAACTAATCAGTAAAAGTAAGACATAATGATTAAAAAAAATCCTACTAATGTAACAAACTATGGCTTTGAGAAAGAGGGATTGCAGAATAACATCCAAGAATTTGCCATGGTGCTAAAATGGAATTGTTTTTAATAAACTGAAGAATTCCAAACAATGAACCCTCCTATTGGTTTCAGCAGGAGAGAGGAAAATAAACGTTCTGCAGTGAAGGGAAAAAAAATTACCCTTTAGATATGTAGCTTCTCCTTCTCTATGATCAGGCTCGACTGTTCAGGGCTTTGGATCTGTCAGAAGTTCTGACATCAGACCTCTCAGCAACCCCAGTAACCCTGTCCATTTCCCAAATATTTTTACTGTCCTTTCCTAAATCCTGAAACCTAGATAAAGTACTGTTTGGTGACAGTACATGGAACAGCTATAATGGTCACTATCGTCATTGCCCTAGTCCTATGCAAGAGGGAGCAAATGGCTCCTTTCCAGAGAATAGTCGAAAAATGATGTATGGAAAAGAAAAATTTTGATTGCTAATGTCAGCATCTAATGATATCCAATTAAATTTGATGTCACTAGATGCCCAAACAGTTTTTTTCCAGTCTTGTTTTGCTTTTATTTTTCTGATAGTATGCATAATTCTGATAGTATGTAAATGTGTATGCATGAATGTATAATTAGCTATTGAGGGATTTTTAATATAGTACTTTTCTTTTTCCTAGAGAAATGCAAATTTTGTTGGATTTTGTGTCAAGCTCAGTATGTAATTGCTTTTAAACCCTTTCTATTTGCAATGTATATATGTAAGATACACACGGTTCAGTTGTTTTAGTAAAACAGTAGTGTGATTTTATGCATGACTGTTGTAAAGGCCATTGAGTTAATTGTTCCATGTTCTTAAGTATTTCAGTACTCTTTAGAAATATCTAGGCTGCAGTCCTGAAAAATACTAAATAATGTGGCTAAACAAAAAAGAAAGAAAAAAGAAAAGGAATAGTCAAGATCTTACATCACCAAGCATCATACAGAAGTTCCACAGAAAAAACTCCAAAATACCTCCCTTCTTGACATCTCATAATTTTGCTGTTAGCGCCCTCCCCCATGCACACACAGTCATTCAATGGCTAAAGGAGAGTGGAGGGGTTCAAAGAAGCATTGGCCCCATGGGCAATGCACATTGTTGACATTATCCTCTGAGATCTATTGCCCTCCACTGAGGTCTCAGTGGATGATGTCATTGTTCTGCATTTGGCTATGGGTATATGGAGAGTTGGAGGTGTTATCACTGTGAACTGGCCTGGCTTCGGGAGATACTTGATATCATTTTGATATCACAATTCGGCCACATGTTGACACGCTCTGCCAAGTGTTTGTGAGGCCCCCGAACAAGCACGGAGCTAGGCACGGCTATTAATTGCTGAAACATTCCTTTCTCCACCTAGGAGAAAGCCAGACTCAGCCAGATCTTGCTTTAGGAGACCTCCCTAGACAAACACTTCATTAAGGGTGCACGCTAATACAAAGAGCCCCCTGCCCCGAGCAGGCACCCTGACGAGCTAGAAGCTCAACTACCCAGGCAAGCTGTATCTGCATACTGGCCATTCTATTGTCAATTCGGACTTAACTCAATCATGTTAAATACTGACCTTTTGGAGACATTGTCTCGCGCCCAACTCTCATTGTTCTTTCCCAAGTCCAGACTAGCCTACAGTCATACTTTCCCTATAAAAACCCCCAGTTCCAAGAGCTTCCTCAGATCACTCCCGAGTTCCAGACCGCCCTGCTGCTGCTTTGCCCGGTGAGCTCCCCTCAGCAAACTGCACTGAGCTTCTTCTCTTCAGCTGCAACTTCTTCAGGACTACGAGAAAGGTGTCGTATCACCCATTTCCCCTGAAAAACTCTCATTTCTTATTTCCTAGCTAGCTGTGTGGTTGTGTTGTCTTAAGTGTTTGTCTGTTGTTAATAAAACATCATTTTTGCTATTTTAAACTGTCTGACTGCTTGACTGACCTGACCCCGCTGACTTTGGGTTACAAGATCCCCACAAAGTTACCCTGCCTCTCATTAGCTTAAGTGAAGTACTCCAGTTAATTTCCCCATCTTTGTGTTGTTGTGTTTTGGTTATTTGGGCGCCCCGCCTGGGACCCCTAGTCAACAGGGTAACAGAGTGGTGGAGCAACATGGGCAACCCTGGTACCCCCAATTTGAGAAGGAATCCAGAACCTCCACAGATTGGGAGGTACCGACCTAGGGAATGGTCAGTTGAGCTGTTCTAGAACGCTGGTAGACAGGCAAGTGTGTGCGTGACTTCTGTGTGTGAAGTAACTCTATCGGGTGAAAATCTGTTCCCCTTTCTTTGTCTTGTCCTGGGAACCACTTCTCCATCCTGGGTCTATTGTGGGCCGGGATCCTAAGTGTTGAGGTTTAGCACGTTAGGAACAGTCTACGCACATTCAACACTCTAGCAGCAAGGCACATGAAAGCACTTTAGGAAGGAGGAACCCCCCTCCTTCCATAGCCCTTTTGAGTTTTTGTTTGTTGAGGTTGGAGAAGGCGCGGGTGCGTCCCGGCTTCTCAATTCTCGGGTGTGTCCCGATTTTGCTAGCATGATAGGTGCGGATGGATCCCCGATCTGAGTTAGGGTTTAGCGGTTTTGCCCGAGGTGTAGGAGGGACCCCCTCACCCAGAAAACCAGTTAGGGACAGTTTGGTTTTTGGTTCCTTGCCCTTTTCCCCCCACTGTTTGGCCGGGCAGCATAGTAAGTTCCTTAGTGTTCGTCACCCACCTTCAGGCAGGTGGTGTACTCCTGAGGGTTCCATTTATGCTTTCTAACAGTTAAAACATAGTTAAAAATTCTTAACCTGAAAAAGTTTAAAAATATCATTAAACTATGAAACATACTAAAAACTGCTAAAAACAAGAACAGCAAATAGAAAATCCAGCATATTGTGCAAAGCCCCTTCCCCTGAACCTGCAGAAAAATATCAAGAGGGTACAAATCCAGCCTCTCTAAAAAGAGAGTTCCAGAGCCTGGGAGCAGCCACTGAGAAGGCTCTCTCTCATGTTCCCACCAAAAGTACCTGTAGGTATAGAGAAGGGACTGCTCAGAAGATTTCAAAACCCATGCAGATTCATATGAGAGAATATAGTTGTTCAAATAAGACTGCAAGTGGCTTCCTGCTGTAAGAGCCCCATCTCCATTTCATCTCTCTTCATATAATCTCACCTTTCAAATCATATTGTTTCCCCTGTCCCAGGACAGTCTTGTTAGAGGTAACAACCTTAGGATGCCTATGAATATGTGCTATACCTAAAACTTTAGACAGAGATGTAAACTAGCAGCTACTGAGTATAGGCGTTAGGGTTTCCAGGTGAAATAAGAGGCATGGATCCTGTTCCTTTAACAGTTGTGTAGCTGAGGCAATTTCAGCAGGCCCTGTTTGCAAAACAAAACAAGAGTATAAAATGATGTCTTTTGTGCAAAACACACACACAATTCCTGCACAGATTTTTTTTCCTACAGAAAAGCTTGCTATGCAAAAAATACTTTCTTTGTGGGGGGGAACTTTCCAAATAGTTAAGCAGAGATGATCATTCTGTTTTAAAAGAAGTCCCAAACTATAAAGAATTTTGCAGCATCCAAATTTTCTCAGTGAGGAGTAGGGATTTATATCTTCTTCCATTTGGTTCTCACAGGCAAGAACAAATTTTTTACCATTTGTCTTTTTAAGTATGTGAAAGTCATAAAAAACTGCACATTTCTCAAAGTCTATTCATTGTTGGAGACTTATTCTGTAGAAAGAAAATGCAGAGGTTTTGCATAGAAATGAGTTTATTGTGCAGAAAGCAGTATTTTCTGTACAGATATGCTATTTTCTGCATTTAAAATACTAATTACTGTGCATGGCATACATTTTCTGCACATTATTTTCCAGAGTCCCAACATTTCTCTTAAATGAGTATGAGAATATAGGTGAGGGGTTTTTTTTATATCCCTAATGGAGACATATGTTG
The DNA here is from genome assembly GCA_948472985.1 of Iguana delicatissima. NCBI lineage: Eukaryota > Metazoa > Chordata > Lepidosauria > Squamata > Iguanidae > Iguana > Iguana delicatissima. The sequence goes on from CAOKZL010002934.1 coordinate 107,988, forward strand.
TTTATTGATCAGTAAAAGATTTTGGGAATGGGGATAGACATAACTATATCCATGATCCAGCTCCTGATTTTACTGTTTGCAGAAGGACTTTTTTTTTTTTTTTTTTGAAGATTGTTCCTAACCTAAACCTTCTTTCTTTCTAGGGAATTTATATCTTAAATTATTGTTGATGTGCTTCCAAATCTTGTTTTAAATTCTAAAATAAAGCTGGAGCTTTCATATGGTGATAGAAAATGACTAATTTAAAATAATTAAGTCAGGGCTAATTAAAATCAGCTTGATGTTCCTGAACAGCAGCTGCCAGGTACCCAGAATTTGCTGTTGGCTGTGGGGTCTGATTTACCAGGATGAAGTGGGGTTCATCCTCTGGAGTGCATGAAGGGCATCCAAGCTCTTTCACAGTACCTACCCTGCTCATTTCCTTCTACCTAGCTCATAAGACACCTACCTGGGCTTTAAGGAATCTGAAATTTTCTGGGGGTTAAGTCTTTCTGAGCAAACTGGTTAAGCACTGCAGCTGTGTAGAGAGAAGTTCTGAACTTTGGCATTTGACAGTAGGCTTTGTTTCTCATTTATATTTGCATATTAAAGTGTTTGCTTGAAATAGGCTATTGAAATTAATTCAGGATTAATTGGTGTCTTTATCTCATTAGAACAATCTAATTTAAGGATGATAAAATTGTTTAGCCTCCCATTTGTATAATTAGATTGCTCTGAATTGCTGCCATTATTGGCTCTTTAGCATCATCTGTGGGCCTCAGACAGAGAGAAGCTCCAACCTCATAAAGACCAATCATGTGTTACGGCAAAGAACCATTAACCCCTTTTAGTCCAAATGCAAAAGAATTAAGCCAAGGCAGAATGGAAGGATTTTGCATCCAGCAAAGACACCCACCTCCCGCTAACCCATCTTTTTCTGCTTTGTACTGTTTGGAACAGAATCTGACATTCAGTAACAGCAGCACCCATAACATGTTTTATTGTATTGTCCATTTTACCAAGGTGCTCATTCCATTTTAATAGCTCTGGGGAGATCAGAAAGATTTTAGCTACCTCTCCTGCTTGCAGATTCAGATTCACAAATTACAGAGAAGGTGGCTAGGTTTTGTACCTCTGCCATTATGATCCATAAACAAATAATACAGTGATATATATGATTCAGGAAAGCAGTTGCCTGACTTACTGGGCCAGATGGGTTGCAGAACAGGGTGGGCCTTGCTTCAGCAGTGTATCTAGCCATGCCAAACCATGTGTCTCCTTCCCAGAGGCTTTGCAGCCCCACTGCCTTCTGGGAAGGGAAGGCTAGACAGCCAATGAATTCAAACCCTGTTTGAATTCACTGTCTGGTGGGAGCCTGAATCTGGACTTTTTTGTGCCCAGATTCAGTTCCCACTCTGATCGGGTGCCAGGGCATTTCTTCCCCTGTCTGCATGGCTCCCAGCCAGTTCTTCTTTGACTGTGGTGGAAGAGCGTTGGAGAAGGCAACAGGACGCATCAGGCTTACAAAAGAGTTTAAGAAGGACTTTCCAATTTGGGTCAATTGTTTTTTAAACAACTTCAGTGGTGTCTCTATGTGGCAGGACAAGTTTGAACTGGGGATGGGGCTGTAGGTGCATTCTGATGTGGTGGGAGGTATAGGTTTGGGGTGCATTTCTGTGGGCACTGGTGTGATCAGAATTGGCTTGAGGACTGGGTTCAAGGGACATTGTCAGGGACCTCACTTTCTTGGAGCTTTTCTCTATTGTGGTAGCAGTCACCATTTGGATAGAGCACTTCAGGGACAAAAAAGTTTGCTTTTGGTGTGATATTCAGGCTGTGGTCAGTGTTATCAATAGGCGATCTTCTCACTCTGAGAGAGTCAGGAGATTGGTCAGGAGGTTGTTGTTGGTTTGTTTATTGGCCAATGTAACATTCACTGCTCATCATGTGCCAGGTCTGGATAACAAGATTGCAGATTCCTTATCTTGTTTTCAGGAAAGCAAGTTTTGTTCCTTGGCACTAGAGGTGGATCAGCAGTCCGCAACTTTCCCAGACAAGCTATGGCAGCTTGGGAGATTAGTGTAATGCAGAGAGTATTGCAGTCTGTTGCCCCTGAAACTTTTAGGGCTTATTGGAGGGTTCTTAGAAGATTCCAGATCTTTCGCAAGACAGAAGGTTTCCAGTTGTCAGGCCCAGCTTCTGAGAGGCAGGTCCTCCAAATTTTAACCCATCTCAAGGACTCAGGCTTGGCTCCCAGGACCATGCCTCTCACTTGGCAGGTATATCCTTCTTCAGCAAGGTGCAAGCATTTGGTGGCCCATGTGACTCTTTTCTTGGAGTTTGGCAGCCATTCATTTAAGATTGGGGCAGCCACCAAGGTAGGGGCCATTATGACAGTCAGGAGATGGAAATCTGGGGCTGTGTAGGCTACATTCACCCTGGCCTCAGATTAGATGGGGATTAATGTTTTTTTCTCTCTGTGAGTAGAGCTGGCCTGGCAGGTTACACAAAGAGCCAAGACAGCACCTACACAAAGAGCCAAGACAGCACAAGCACCTGGACCAGCAGCAGATGAATTAAGAGAATCACTGCTTGGAATAAGCGGGTCGGAGTACTACAACAACAGCCAGGAACAAAGAAGGGCTTTGCATGGAGCTTCAGTGTACTGACACTTGGATCTCAGGACTTTGGAGATTTTCATCGGAAGGCCTGGTTGTTAACCACAGTTGCCTCAGGGTTGGTGGAAGGTGGGCCAGGCAGTCTGCCCTTTTTGTCTGTAGCATGGGTACAGGGTATGGGTCCTGGATATGGGTTCGTGGTTCTCAGTATCCCAGGTGCTATCATGGTTTGGGAGCCCCTCCCAAGGGACTCAGGGGTGCAATGAGATGGTGGTTGTGCACGGTACCATATGGCATGATGTTCCCACACTCCCTGGTAGCAGGGGAGGCCACCAGGGCAACCCCTTGGTGCAGTGCTTCGTTTGTTGTCCCAGCAGTTTTGGCAATGGGCTGGATGGTCAGACTCATTGATCAACAGGTGGGTTGGTCGATGCTCATATCCAGACCCATGCATTTGCCAACCCTTCTGGCAACTGTAGCCAATAAAGTTGTGACCTTATTTTCCCCACTACTTTGTCATTGTGTGTGCTTTTGGCAGCACCCATCACCCCTGGGCATGCAATTTTAGATACCTGTGATGTAATTAATCCATAAAATTTAATCTTATTTTTTTGTATTTTTGATATAAATTTAATGTACTTAATATTTAGTGTTTCTGTATCTATTGTATGTATGTATGATGTGAATTTTCGCTGTAACTGTAATTGTGTATTAGTATTATTTTATTATTTTATACTGTTAGGCTTGAAATGTGGTGCTCTGTAACTTGCTATAGAATTAACACTTGAAAATCATTTACTATGGTATTGATTAGTATTTTAGACACTCATAACTCACTCTATAGCTCTGAGTGGTGACCATTTCTCACAACCTTTGAATTAGAATTATTTGTTCTGCTTTGTTCATGTTTGTGTAAAGGGAAGGACATTACTAACATCAAAGATGTCTTTGGGAATGACCCAGAATGTTGATTGGAACGTGCAGACTTCGAAACGTTGAGAGTCAGATAAAATGTAACACGTGTACAAGCTGTGAGTCTGCTAATGCTGATGTATGAATCTTCTCTTTTATGTAAGCATGAAAATAGTATAAAAGGGGAAGTGTGGAAGAATAAAGACATCCTTCCTTTCCACTACTGTTAGTAGGCTATACCAAACATAGTTTTGATACTTGGAGGGATCCTTTGGCCAAAATTGTTTTGTGTGTATGTTTCCTTTGTTTTTCTTTCCTTTCTTTCTTCCTACTTGTGTTTGGGTGTTCCATTCAGCTCCATGTCCACCTGGGAATACGACGAAGTGTGGTTTGTTTACCCACCCTAACAATAGTAACTTTTTAACATATTTTTATTTGGTCTATGCCTGTAAATAAACAAATTGAATTGAATTGACATTCAGTAACAGCAGCACCCACAACAGGTATCTCAAGGTTTTGGTCGGGTAACCAAGAGTTTGGAAAGGTTAAGAGTTTTAACAGCTCCCAGAATCCCCCAACCAGCATGGAAGGTACAATCCACCATCTTCCATTTTTCCAAGCTCTGAGATAAAGTTTAAAAATGCATAAGAAATTTCACCGCTCCCACACAGAATGTGGTATACAAATTCTGATATACAGTTCTCCCTCCACATTCATGGGCTTCACTTTCATAAATTTGATTATTTGTGAGGTACCCACTTAGCCCCCCCATTCTCCCCCTTTGAGCCTGGGAGAGTGCAGGGAGGGCAATTTCCTGTTCCCTGCGCTTCTGCTGCTGCTGCTGAGAGCTTCCCTGCTGGCTTTCCCCTTGCCCCCACCCACCTGATCCTGATGGCATGGGTGAGGGGAGGTGCAGGAGACAACCAGCGAGGAAACAGCTTCCCTGCTGAAATAGCTTCCCTGATCGCAGGGGTGGATGCGAGGAGAAAGCTCTGTCCTTGCTGGCTCTCTCCTGCACCCACCCTACTCCTGCTGGGTGGTGCCCATGGTTATTTGCATTTTTTTCACTTTCATGGGGTTCTTTTTCCCTATCACCTGCGAAAGTGAAGGGCCTACTGTAGTGTTCTCAAAGCCAAAGTTTAGAATACAAATTCTGATATAGTCCTATAGTTGGACATATAGGATCATGTTCTAAGTAATGATACATATCAGCTTAACTACAGCTAAAAGCTACATATCACCTTACTGCACTGACCACAAAAAGGTAAATTAAAATGAAAAAGTCTTCTGGGAATGTTTAGGGTATAAATCTCATAATTATCTACAATTATGGGTTAGATCCAGACATAATCATATTTAAACTGGGAATGACTGACTTTTTCATTGATTTCAACTGGTCTAGTCTAAATACAACCAAATTTGGATCCAACACATTGTATCTTAATGTTCTTAATCTTCTCAGGTGTGAAAATAGTAAGGAAAGCATCTCAGGCTGTCATGGCAGTTATAAGTTTGATGTTTTACCAGGATTTCCTGCATGTCCCCAATATATACTATCTCTAGAACTTTTCCTATTTGGTCAATCAACAATTGTAATGTACGGTCATCATACATTTAAGTAACCATGTGCCCATAGGAACCTTCAGATGTCTGTGGACACACACATGCGCACACACTCACAAATGCAAAAAAAAAAAAAGCCCTCCTCCCTGTTTTCCTTTCTCTCTTTTCTTTCTCTTTCAAGCTGGTGATTGCCAGTTCTGCTGAGCTCCTTTTCTACTTGAAACATTCTTTTAGTTGTTGGTCAGGGCTTAGATATGTATGTAAATCTCAAAGTAACTAGAAAAGTCTTAGTTATGACTTTTTATGTCTGTTTGTCTTACTTTACTGAAACTCGATTCAGAGGAATCCAAGAGAGTCAGCACTTTCTCTTGCAAACTATGCTGAAGGAAACTAAGCCCATTTCCACACTACATTGTTATAGTGCTATTATTCCACTTTCAACATCCGATGGAATCCTGGGGTTTGCAGTTTAGGGAGGGGCATTTAGAATTCTCAGCCAGAGAGCTCTTTGGCCTCAGTAAACTACAATCTCCAGAATTCCACAGCATGTTGAAAGTGGAATAATAACACCATAACAGTGTAGGGTGGAAATGGACTATCTCTTAATTGAATCAGTCTTGATCTTTCCCTGGGAATCTACCCCTAAGCCAACAAATTTACAATACAGATACAGATGTTTGTTCCTATGTCTACACATAATGAAAGCTCAACTGCTCAAGTTGCTTGTTCTTTTGCAGCAGCAATCCAGGGAAGAAAGAATCATTTTGAAATATCATTTATACAATTAGTTATTTAATTCTAGTTGCATGTTTGCTCTCCCATTCTCTTTCACATACAACAATCATCCCTTCTTCTTGCACACCAAATGCAAAAGGGAGACAATTATGAACAATTATGACCATCCCTGATTGAGGCTGTACTGCCTTCCTGGGGCACTCCACAGCCCGTCCTCAGTTAAGTGGGATAGAATCATAGAATCATAGAAATGTAGAGTTGGAAGAGACCACACAAGCCATCCAGTCCAACCCCGTGCCATGCAGGAACACCCTCAAAGCACTCCTGACAGATGGCTATCCAGCCTCTGCTTAAAAAACTCCAAGGAAGGAGACTCCACTACACTCCGAGGCAGCATGTTCCACTGCCAGACAGCCCTGACTGTCAGGAAGTTCTTCCTGAGGTTCAGGTGGAATCTCCTTTCATAGAATCATAGAATCATAGAAATGTAGTGTTGGAAGAGATCACAAGGGCCATCCAGTCCAACCCCCTGCCATGCAGGAAAACCCTCAAAGCACTCCCGACAAGTGGCCGTCCAGCCTCCGCTTAAAAACCTCCAACGAAGGAGACTCCACCACACTCTGTGGCAGCACATTCCACTGCCGGACAGCCCTGACCATCAGGAAATTCCTCCTGAGGTTCAGGCGGAATCTCCCCTCCTGCAGCTTGCATCCATTGCTCCTTGTCCTGGTCTCAAGAGCAGGAGAAAACAAGCCCGCTCCCTCCTCGACATGACATCCCTTCAAATATTTAAACATTGCTATCATGTCCCCTCTCAACCTTCTCTTCTGCAGACTAAACATACCCAGCTCTCTAAGTCTGTCCTCGCAGGGCATGGCTTCCAGGCCCCTCACCATTTTGGTTGCCCTCCTCTGGACTTGCTCCAGCTTGACCATGTCCTTCTTGAATTGGGGTGCCCAGAACTGGACACAGTTAATAACCTTCCTCACAAGCTTAATTCCTGTTTATTCACAACAGAAGATAGCCTGCACAATCCTGCCTTGAAGCAAGTTGCCTCTCTAAGGAGAGAAAGAGAATGACTCTCCCCTTTGTTTTGCAAAAAGCACCATCATCAAGACAGCAAACAGCAGCTTGACCTCCACTTTCTGCAATGAACATAGCTCATAAGAAAAAAATAAAATAAGTCACTTGTTCCTCCACTCCTCAAATAGCAGGAGGAGGATGAAGCCAGCTAAAAGTAAGAGGCCATCAAGGACAGCTGGAACCATCAGTAGGCAGTTGGCTGTTGATTTGAAAAGGGCACTGAGAGGAAGTGGGAAGGTAACCATGTTACAAGATCATTTCTTTTCAACTTTATTTTATCAACGGTGGATGCCACGCAAGGCAGCTGCTTGGCTTCACTTTTCATTATGTATTCAGATCTATTTCTCATCAAGCATTGCATCAACGCCATCTCATGCAGTTCCTGAGACACCTGGTGATCCTCCTCAGGCATGCTGGAAAACTACATCTTCCAGAGCTCCTTGCTGACACATCTTTTATCAGCTGTTCAGTTTATACTCAGCCAGAGAACAGCTTCTTGAGAAAATTCTGGGTTCAGTCAAAGCATCTGTTATCACCGTGAACTGGCCTGGCTTCAGAAGATATATGAGATATCATTTGATATCACAATTCGGCCCCATTGTGCCATCCTCTGACAAGTGTTTGTGAGGCCCCTGAACAAGCACAGAGCTGGCATGGCCATTAACTGCTGAACATTCCATTCTCCACCTAAGTAAGCCAGACTCAGCCAGATCTTGCTTTAGGAGACCTCCCTAGACAAACACCTCATTAAAGATGCACAGTAATACAAAGGCCCCCTGCCCCGAGCAGGTAACTTGACGAGCTAAATGTGTAAACTGCCCAAGCAAGCTGCATATGCATACTGGCCATTCCATTGTTGATTCAGACTTAATCCCATCATGCTAAATTCTAACCTTTCGGAGGCATTGTCTTGCACCGAAACCTCATTGTTCTCTCCCAAGTACAGATTAGCCCATGGTCATATTTTCCTTATAAAAACCTCTGGTTCCGAGAGCTTCCTTGGATCGCGCCTGAGTTCCAGATTGCCTTGCTGCCATTTGCCCGGTGAGCTCCCCTCAGTGGGCCACGCTGAGTTTCTTCCCTCCATCTTCAACTTCTTCAGGACTATGAGAAAGGTGTTGTATCACCCATTTCCCCCAACAAACCCTTATTTCTTATTTCTTAGTTAACTGTGTGGTTGTGTTGTCTTAAGTGTTTGTCTGTCCTTAATAAAAACATCATTTTTGCTATTTTAAAACTGTCTGACCGCTTGATTGACCTGACCCCGTATACGTTGGGTTGCAAGATCCTACAAAGTTACCCTGCCTCTTGCTAGCTTAAGTGAGTGCTCCAGTTAATTTCCTCATCTTTGCGCTATTTGTGTTTTGGTTATTTGGGAGCCCCTCCCAGGACCCCCAGAAAACAGGGTAACACACCCTTAGCTTAAAATAGTGTGGCGGGGCTGTTCTCTTCCTAACAGAAATATGTAAGATATAGACACCTTTTACTGAGGGCCCATAACTCAGTGTGGTGAACCTTATGTATACAAGACCCCAAGACTAGTCCCCATTGCCTCAAGTTAAAATGAATTTGAGTAGGACAGGCAGGAATAATCTCTGCCTGCAGTCTGGGAGAGCCACTTTCAACAAGCCCTTTCAAATGTATAAAGTGGATTTCTGCATTCTCCGTATGCCCACTAACCCCATTTTCATGAGCACTGTTCTCCTTGTCCAGCATTACATTATGCATGTATACCACTCACAGGAGTAATTAAATGTGTTACATTATAAAATGACCATAACCTTAATGTTTTGGCTTGAAAGAACCTACTTCTTCAGTTAGGGAAGACGATATAGCAGCAAGTACATCTGCTTGGGCAGTTAAATCACGTCTAGCAACAGCTGGTTGTGCCTCATCACACAGCTAATTTATGGCCCTGTTAATATTGTTACTTCATGAAAAGACACTCAGGCAGAAACCAATAGGCAGATCAAGAGCCGTTTTCATTAGAGTATCTTGACCTGCTGACCTAGTAGTCCACACCCACAGAAAAGCAGCACCAATGCAGGAAACCTTTATGCTATCACTGGCTGCAGTTGGGCTCCCTCTGCAGTTTTTAGTCATACCCTCGCCATCCCCCTCATTAGCATAAATGATGTACAGCTGGCTGTATTGCTGCCTCTGTTCTCCATCCCCTGCAACAGGAGAGTTTCCTGCAGCACTTTTAGTAACTGGGGGCAAATCACTTTAGAGGAGTACTTGTGCAGTCTGCCATGTGAAGACTTGTTTTTACAATGAAGCTAGGAGCACCTTAAATCCATGGATCATGTGAGGTGAGGAATGCTGATTTAAAATACTTAGTTTGGTTCTAAAAGGAGGCCAAAGGTACACTATAGTATTTATCTAGCCTGCTAGAAATCTACTATTTCTAAGGAATTAGTGGAAAGGACAGTCGTGATAGGGAATGAAGCAGGGCTCTGTAAACAAGGATTGTCAGCAAACTACAATTCTTAAGATACTTTTGGCCATGATACTTATAGTGATCCAAACCTATGGCATGAATAGAGATGTGAAGGTCCTGAGGAAAACTAGAAAACAAAGAAAAAAAAGTTTTTTTCCCATTTTCCCCAAAGTCTTCAAAAAATTAAAAATGGGGAAAAAATTAACATTTAACTTCCACAAACCTATTTCTGAAAACTATGTAAAATGAAAATATTTATGTAAGACAGTGTACAAGATCATTGCAATTCATAGTCTTGATATTCTTTTCAGTTCTTTGTATGGGAATAAACACTTTACATCTATAGGTTGTTGTGGGTTTTCTGGGCTTTGAGGTTGTGTTCTATTAGTATTTTCTCCTGATGTTTCGCCTGCATCTGCGACTGGCATCTTCAGAGGGTCCGAGATCCTCTCAAGATGCCGGTGACAGAAGCAGGAAAACGTCAGGAGAAAATACTAATAGAACACAGCCTCAAAGCCTGGAAAACCCACAACAACCTATGGATTCTGGCCATGAAAGCCATCGACTTTACTTTACACCTGCTTAAGACTATGGAAGACCAGATAGTTTCCTCTGTTTTTATTGTTTTTTGCTTGCTCCAAATAAAGTAGCAAAACCAAAGGGGTTTCTTACAGTTCAGATTATTTTTTTGTTACAAAGTGGAATTCAGCTTGTAACTATGCTTAAACTTTACTTTTAATCTATTAAACACAGTAAAGTTATGCCAAACAAAATTGTATAATTCTATCATATTACATGTATAATACCTTTTGTGTTCCAAAAGTAATAAAGTCATTTTCCTAAAACTGTTTTTTTCACAAAAATACCAAATATTTTCCCCTTGTGGCTTCAAAACTTTACATTGCTAGGCATGAATAGAAGGCATGTTCAGACTTTCTCTGGGCGTAAAAGATGTATGTGGAAACACAAAATCATAACTGCACTGTCAGAGGGCCACCACTGCCACCTCGGCTAGCCCCTCTGCAATGTCCAGCTTAGAGCTATACTTTAGCCATTTTTCTGTGTTTCTTTCAATGCTGTGTTCCCTTTGACGTTTGGGTCACGGGAGGGGAGCTTCGCTGGAGGAGGGGAACCAAGGTCATTCTGACAGACTAGTCTGGGCTAGTGCATGAGAATGGAATGTGAGCAGGAAACAGCTGGGAGGGGCAAGAGGACCAACCACATCCATCATGGTTGTATCAGTGCCATTTTGGTGCTGAAAGGACAATTCTCTGCATGGATTGAAGAAGTTTTAATGCCATATGTACCCGTAATAAGTATCCCTTGCAATTAACGAAGGGTATGCTGACTCACCTAGCCAAGGAAAAAATGTTTCCTAAGCTGAATTTGTGAAAAGTGTACTTTTGAGAGTGGATTAAGGAGGAGGTTGAGTGGAAAACTGCTTTCAACTACCAGTTGGGATCCTAATGCCTTTCAGACTGCACCTGGGACATTTATGCATCTGATTAACAAGTTGCTTCGCAATTACTTGTTTTGAGGGATGCTAGTATGTTTGGACAATGTCCTGGTATATTCTGAGGACCACCAATCCCATGTGGAGCTGGTGAGAAAGACGCTGAGGAGATTGCTAGATAGCTAATTATATGTAAGGCTGTCCAAGTGTGAATTCCAAGAAGACACACGGGACTTAGAGAGGACTGAAATACATCCTGTGAAGGTTTGAGTTGTGATGAGATGGGAAGTCCCCAAAACAAAGAGTCAACTCCAGAGATTTCTGGGGTTTCCTAACTTCATTTTTATCTTTTTAATTATTAAGAGAATATATAAAAACATATAACAAGAAATAGATTCATAGCATAAAAAATTCAAGAAAAATAATAAAGACAGTAATAATACACAGTAAGCAAACCCTAATCTACAACTTATAACTGCAAAGAGAAAGTATTAAAAAATCAATATAAGAAAAATAGAAAGAAAATGTTACTCTAACTAAATCTAACTAAAGAAACTTTAACTAAACTAAAACAGATAAATTAAAATGACTTCCAACCAATGATATATTCAGTATTCAACATATTAATTTAATTCTTATATTAGTAGTTACTATATAGTAATATTTATTCTAAATTAATATAATTTCATATACATATCTTATCTTTACACTATCTTTTTCCCTTTAAAAATAAAGAAAATCACTAAATATTAAAAACCTATTTGAAAAGAACATTTCTCCTTACACATATCATCTCCTTACACATATCATCTTTTTATTATAGTTTAAAAGTTTGAAACATGGACATTAAAAAGACAAACACCAATCAATGCAATACATAAATAAAACCAAAAGAACAAAAGACACATAATTAATTAAGAATTATACACAATTATAGACCACTTTATAATTATTAAACAAAAATAAAGCATATTAAACAAAGTTAACTAAATTAAACAAAAGAATAGACTACAACTAATTCAAAATGGTTCCCGTCCTTATGGCAACAGCTACTGCTTATACTTAATTATACTTAATTTATAAATTATACTTAAATTATACTTAATTATACTTAAAGTTATTACTTAAAATGACTATTAAATTTGTTGCTCGTTATCATTATATTCATTAACTATTTTAAATTCTAAATTTCTTAGTTTTCTATTTTATGTTATGCCATTAGTTACTTACCCTATTCAAACACACTATACTTATCTTAATAATATTAAAATAGAAATAACAAATAATCTAATTTAGTTTTTGTAATACCATGCTCACGATAATTATAGCATTAAAATTAAAAGGAACAGTAATATGCAAATTCAAAACCCTAAGATAATCAATTCACTCTCATTTTCTTTTAGATAATCCAATCTCCATTCTGAAATAAATTCTTCATCAGAATTTCCCTTTAGTTTAGCTGACAACTTATCCATCTCAACAATTATCATCAATTTATTAAGCCATTCAGTCATTGTTGGGATCTCCAGTTTCTTTCAGTACTTTGCACAGACGAGTGTCCTTGCCAATAACATATATTAAAGTAGCTTCTATTGTTGTTTATCAATATTGATAGCATCTCTCTAAATTCCTAATAAGAACAGTTCAGGATTCTTAACTACTTGACATTTCAAAATTCTTTGGAATATATTCTGTATTTCCATCCAAAACTTTTTAGCCTTATCACAGATCCACTGCATATGAAACAAAGGCCATTTCCACACTACACAGTTATAGTGCTATTATTCCATTTTCAACATCCTGTGGAATTCTGGGGTTTATAGTTCACTGAGGCCAAAGAACTCTCTCACTGAGAATTCTAAATGCTCCCCCTAAACTGCAAACCCCAGGATTCCATGGGATACTGAAAGTGGAATAATAGCATTATAATAGTCTAGTGCGGAAATGGCGAAAAATCCTGTATGTTCTTGACATTTCCGACAACTATCCTTCATATCCTTATATGTCTTTGAGAATCTCTCAGGTGTAAGATACCAGTGAAACTTCATTTTGTAATAATTTTCTTGAAGGTCATAGCAAAGTATATTTTTAATTTCTTTAGTTTAAAGTCTTTCCCATTGATTCATGATATATTGTATCCAAAATTCTTGGCCCAGTTGATAATTTGTTCCTTAACTTGTCTTCTATATCTATTCTCAATAAAAAATAATATAACTTGGCAATCAAATGTTCATCATTGGTGCAAAATAATAACTCTAATTCAGTTTTATCCCTTTCAAAATCTTTATTCTTTTTCTTCCAAAAACCTAAGGTAATATTATCTGAATGAAAGCCAGGTATGTGAAAACTTTCCTCCTGTAGCTGTTGTGTAGATGTCATTCCATAGTCCCAATTTGCCTCCTTTAGTAAGTCACCATGTGTCAACTAGCATTGATCAGCTTTCGTTTCTGTTCTGTAAAAAGCTTATTGTGAAGAAATCTAAAGAGGTGTTTTTGAAACAATTTCAATTTCTATTTATTCTAAAATCTTAGTAAGAAATGTCTGATACAATGGTTATTCAAGGTCACATTGACCTTAATTTTATTGTACTATAAAAAAATGTGCCAATAATAACCTTATATTCCTCTGTCCTCTTTTTCTTCATTTTCTCTTCATATTTTAATAATTTTACAATTATTCCCTCACACACCCAGTCCGATAATGAAACACACACACACAAACCCACTCCTGAATCAAAGGGAATGCAAAGCGTCAGGAGGTATTTGAGCACCTGAAGGAACTGTTTACCTCTGAACCCATTCTGAAACATGCAGATCGATCTCAATCTTTTGTAGTGCAGGTGGATGCCTTAGACATGGCCATAGGGACTGATTCACTGCTGGCAGATGAAGCTGGTCATCTGTAGCCCTGCTTCTATTTGTCCCTGAAGTTTTCAGAGACTGAGAGGAATTGGTCAGTTTGGGAAAAGGAGACTGCTGCTAGCTGGTATGCTCTGTTGGCTTGGAGACACCTTTTAGAAAGGCTTCCTCCCACTTTGATGTGTGGACTGATCATCAGAACTGGAGGCAAGCACGTCCCCAGGAAACTGAGTCCTAAGTAGATTGGAAGGGGAAAATTCCTTCTACAAGTTTCTTCTACAAGTTTCCAGATAAACTTCCGGATAAAACATTTCCTGGATTCTAAAAATTCCCTGGCCGATGGTTTGTCCAGGCTGCCACAACACAATAGTCAATGAAAAGAGGTGGTGGATACCATATTTACCCCTCAGCAGATAGGTCTGGCTGTAGTGATACACAGACAACCCACCCTATTGACCCAGGCTGCACAAGCCCAATTGCAGCCTGATTGACAGCACTGAATGAAGGAGGTGCTGGAGCAAGACACCTGGTGGAAGGAGCAGTGGGGGAAACAGATCCGAAAGACAAGACTTCTGGCAAGTGTAATCTTTAATAAAATGTTTTCTGGATTTATCCATGAAGACTCCTTATTGAGTTAGGTTAAGACCCAATATTACATGTATATTACACCTTCCCCAACACCAAGTATTGTGCTGGCTCCACTTATTTGTCATATTCATTGCTTCCAGTGTAGTATATATAAAGGGCTGTTACTTATATGCATTTCGTATGGGTAGGGATCTGATTTCATGAAATGCTTGTGTTTAACTATGAAGAAGGTCATCACTGGCATAGGATAGCATATATCACATTGGAGAGAGAACAAGTGAATGTATCTCTGATACTGTGGATAATGTTACTAGCCCCTGTAGTATTGCTTCCAGAGTAGATGTGAAAACCGAGTTGACAGCTGAGTTTGTGGCAGGATCCTATGCATCCTGTTGTGAGTAGTTGTTTAAAATTTGGAGGCTGTGTGTAGGCTGTTATGGATCTGCCTCTCAGAGTTTGTGAGAAGTCTCTATTGTTCTTTAGAACTGGTTGTAGCGCATTGATGATGAATTTGAATGGTCTCAGCTGGGGACTGAAAATGACCACTGGAGTGATCTTGTACTAGGAACAGAGATACATCTGACTCACACTCTTGTATTCTAGCTATGGATAATTTATTGTTTGGGTGTATAATCACTGTATTAGCTGGAGTGTCACTGTATCAAAAGAGAACTAGAAAGTAGTCATTCTAATGAAGAATGGAAAGGATAGTTAAATTATATTAATCTGTATTAAGTGATACAGTAACATTAACATGAATATTTCCAGAGATGCAATTATAGCAAGGAGAGTAACTTCCTATAGATACAGAGAATCATAAAACATCCTTTGTGGATATTTTCTTTTTAATTTTTTTTATTAAACACACTTTTGGCTGATATAAAATTACACATAAAGAAAGAACAGAATATAATACAATAACACACAAGAGAAAACTAACAAACTAAACTAACATAATACACAAACTATCTAGCCTACTAAAAAGTTACTACAAATAAAATTGACTTCCCACCCCATGGAGAATGGATTATTGCTTCTATATTGTACTTTGCTGAAATTCATAAGTCTAAATTCTATTTATTATTGATAATCAAAATATTATTATTATATAATTTTTTATATATCTTAGAAATTATTCTATGCAATTTACTTTAACTTTAGCCTTTATTCAAATCCTTTCTGCTTGTCCATCCACAGTCACCGTTATGAACAAGGTAACCTTCTCCCATTGTTTTTCATATTTTGTGAAAGAGTGATCTCTTAGTTGTATTGTCAATTTATCCATCTTTGCTATATCCAGTAGTTTCTATATCCAACCTTCTCAAGTTGGAATCATAAGATCTTTCCATCTCTCTGCACAGAATATGCTCACTGCAACGGTCATACACTGTATGAGTCTTGTACTGTCTTTATTTATCCGGTCATCTATCAATCCCAGCAGAAACAATTCTGGCGTCAGTTGGATTTTAACCTTCAATATACTCTCCATTGTTTGGTATATCATTGTCCAATAGTTCTTAATTTTCTCTCTGGTCCACCATGCATGAAAAAAGGTCGTCCAATTTGTTTAGATTTCCACCATCTATTTGATGAGCCTTTATACATTTATAAAGTTTATTATATGTTAAATACCATCTGTACATCATCTTATAAAAATTCTGTTTCAGATCATAACTGAAAGTAAATTTTAAATCCTTTGTCCACATATTTTCCCATTCATCAATTCTAATTAGTTGACCCAAGTTTTGTGTCCATTTAGCCTTATGTTCTTGAACTAGTGCTTCTTCCATTTCAAATTTCAACAACATCTTATACATTTTTGCCCTCAAATGCTCATCATCTTTACATAATTGATTCTTAAAATCCATTTTTTCAGTATCAAAACTAATTTTTAATTTTTCTTTATATGCCTGGAAATGAACCAATTTAACTCTTCATTTGTTATCCAAAGCATGTGGTCATCCTCCATGTTAATTAAATCACTATGTGTTATGCATTTTTCTTTAATCAATATTTATTTCCAAAAGAGAGCTTCATGGGGTGAATCCCATACAGACACTTTAGAACACAATCAGTTTTTATATTTAATCCACGTTCTAAATTCAGCACATCATATAAAATGATTGTTTAGAAGTTAATTTTATCATAAGCAAATATGGCAATCAAATCTCAAATCAAAACTTTCTAGAGTCAACATTCTTTCTTTTTTAATGTCACCCAGTCTTTCAACCATGCCATACAAGATACATAAAGATAAATCTTTAAATCTAGAAGTGCCAAACCACTTCTTTGCTTTGAGTCTTTTTAAAAATCTTATTAAAATTTAAGCATAAATACACAAATATCTACACCTATACCAAACAAAACAATACGTCAAAGAGAAAAAATACATAACAATACTAAACATTAACCACATAACTCTAAAATAATTAAACAATAGTCATAACATAATTAAGCTAACAAAACTTAATTACACACAAAAAAAGAAAAAACAAAACCAGAAAACAACAACTATTTAAAAAACGGTTCCTGTCCTTGTTGCAAATAGCTCATAGCATACAAGTACACTTAACTTAAAAGTTATTACCTATACTTGTTTCTAAAACTATTATCCTAGTATCGAACTATTTTAACTTTTAGATTTCTTAGTCTTAGATTTCAACTTGTAAAACAATACCATTATTAGTAAATTCAAAGTATTATTAATTAATTCTATATTCATTCATAAATTCTTAAGACGTCTTTTAAACCCAACCACTAAATTATAGAAAAATACAGCGAGAACTAAAAATGACTTTTTAAAAAAGTCATTTTTAGTTCTCGCTGTATTTTTTTCATGATAACAGTAAGAACAGAAATTAAAAAGAAACAACAATATGCAAGTTCAAAATCCTAAAGTCATCAATTCACCCTCATTTTCCTTTAAATAATCAATTAAAGATTTCCATTGCAGAACAAAATCTTCTAATTTAGCTGTCAATTTATCCATTTCCACTATTGTCATCATCCTATTAAACCTTTCGGCCATTGATAGGATCTCCATTTTCTTCCAATACTTTGCACAGACAACTCTTCCTGCCATTAACACATATTGAAGCAATTTCTGATGTTTATCAATGCTGTATCTTCCGTCCAAATTTCTAACAGAAACAATTCAGGATTCTGCCTATTTGGCATTTCAAAAATTTTTGTATCATAGTCAGAATTTGTATGCAAAACTTTTTAGCCTTATCATGAGTCTACTACATATGAAACAAAGATTTTGTATGACCTTGACATTTCCATTAGTAATTCTTCATGTGTTTATGCATCTTTGAAAGTCTCTAATGTGTAAGGTACCAGTGTAACATTATTTTACAATAATTTTCTTGAATATAGTAGCAAAGTATATTTTTGATTTCTTTTGTCCATAGTCTTTCCCACTGGTGTATAGATCTATTGTATCCAAAATTATTTGCCCATTTAGTCATATATTCCTTAACTTGTTTATCTTCCATCTGTATTTTCAGTAGGAATTTGTATAACTCATCAATCAAATGCTCATCGTTAGTACAGAGTAGCAATTCAAACTCTGATTTACCCTTTTCAAAGTCTTAACTCTTCTCGTCTTCCAAAAATCTAAAATAATACTGTCTGTGTGAAAGCCATTGTATATTACAATCATCCTCTTGCAATTGCTGTAATGGTTTCATTTCATAATCCCAATCTGCCTTCTTTAATAAATCATTATATGTTAGCCAGCATCGATCAGCTCTCATTTCTGTTCTATAAAAAGCTTCTTGTGGAGAAATCCAGAGGGGTGTTCTTAAGCATAGTCTTGATTTATATTTGTTCCAAAGTCTTAATAAGGCAAATCTGATACATTGATTATTAAAGATCACATTGACCTTAATTTTGTCATAACATAATTAAATGTGCCATCCTGTTTTGTTGATATCTCTCCATGCCATATGATTGTTTGTGGAATGGGCGGGATTGTGTATGTATGTAGAATGTGCTGGATACGACAGGAAAGAGTGGGAATATAATTGATAGTTCTTCAGACTCAAGGTGTTATCAAATAGTCAGTATTGTTTACTGGCTGGGGCAGTGAATAGCATTTAACCAGCTTAGATAAAGAATATTTGTTTGTGTTTGAATGATAGTAATCAGTGGGTGATTTATGAGGAGTAGCCCATAGGTTTCTATGGTAGGGGATGGTGTTAGAATATCAAGGGACAGACAGGAAATTCTAAGGATCAAAGTAACTGATAGAAAGGGGCTGTTTCAACAAAAGAAAACAACCTAGAAGTTTGGAAAAGTGGAGGAGGAGGTGACAATGGGCATCATGCATAGATGATAATGGATTATTGTGTTTTACTATATAACCAAGTGGGTGATGCAGAATAGTAACTCCAGCAACAGTTGTTAGCTAGCCTCTATGTTCCAATAAACATTCTGGAAATGTATACATGAGACACATTTCGTGAGAGACACAGAGTAGCAGCATATGACACATCCAGATCTTAAGTCATGACCTCCTAAATTCAAGGGCTTGTTATCTTTTAATATTATTCATTATTTAATCCAAGTCAAAGATAAAGCTGTGAAGTAAATTTTTAAATTTGGTAGTCTAAGACCACTCTGCTTTTTGAGTTTTCAAATACTATAAAATAAAGTAAAGAGTAGGAAAAGAAAGGAAATAAAGAAGGAAAGAGAAAACAGGAGAAAAAAGAGAAAATGTGAAGAGAGAGAAAAAAAACTACCAACAAACTAATGTACTAATAGAACAGCTATGAACAACTGACTTCATATCCATTTCTTGTTGGGGTATCCACTAGTGTTTTGGAATCCTGTTATCTACATTCTTTAATTATCTTCTTTACCGTTTAACGTAAATTCTAGTCAATTAGCTTCAGTACTAAGCTCAACTCTAAATGATCAATTATTTATTATTATGATGTTAATTTGTTATATAATATTATCTAAGTACTAGTATAGTTCCAAAATCCAAGTTTAAGAAACTGGCTATGTAATACAAGATTTATTTGTTAAAACCTGCTCAGGCCATTCTACTACATCTCTTCTCCCAGAGATTGGTTGTCTTTCCATTCCTGTCTAAATGTATTATTAGGTTTATTATCAAACAGTAATGTTAATTTCTCCGTCTCAGCTAATTCAAGGAGTTTTAGCAGCCAGTGGTCTATTGACGGTGTATATTAATCCTTCTGCTTTTTTGCACATACTAATCTAGCTGCATATATCATATAATATTATAATGTTTGTTCCTTAATGTTGCTTTTAAACTGTCCAGCATATTCAATAGATAAATTTTAGGCAATATTGGGAAATCAAATTTTAATGTTTTTGTAATGTGCTTATGAATTTGCATCCAAAATTTTGGCATTGTTGAAAAGACAGACCATTAACTATAATAGGCATTGTCTGGAAAAAAAATTTTTTGTAACACATTCATTTTAATATGTATATTCTAATGACAGGTTCAATTTAGACCACCTTTCAGAATCCTGCTTTATATCTTTCCAGGTTTCCACATAGTTATTTTGAAATAGCTTTGTATTTTGTGTCTCAGTGAAAAACCCCAAGTATTTAATTTTTTTTCACAATTCTAAAACCTGTTTTCCAAAGAGTAACCCTTTTTGTTCTTTTGTCATATTCTTAATCATCATAACTGCTTTGTCCTTATTCAACTTAAAGCCTACTAGGGCCCCCAAATCTCTCATTGTCTTGATTAATATACCCATATCTTCTTATGGATTCTGTAGATAAATTATCACATGATCAGCAAATGCTCTCAACTTGAAAAAAATTTTCTTTATAGAGATCCTTTTAATTTTTTCTTTTTATTTAGTACCTTTACTAAATATTTCCAAAATCAATATAAAGAGCAAAGGGATTAGTGGATATTCCTTTCTAGCCCCCTTTTATATGTTGCAAAAATCAGTTTTCCCCCCATTAACTGTTACTTATGCCTTCTGTTTATAATATAGAGCCAAAATACATGTTTTAAAAAAAGTTGGCAAGAAGTCCTTTTTAAAAAGAAGCTCAATCATAAAAGTTCAAGAAACATCATTAAAGGCCTTTTCTGCACCTAAAAAATTACAGCTGGCTATTTTTCATTGGGAATCTCCAATTACTACAAAATATCTGTTAGGCATCTTGTATTATCTGTCAGCTGTCTTTTAGGCAAAAACCCACATTGGTCTTCACATATGAAAGTATTTAGGTTTTTTTTAAGCTCTCAGCAAAAATCCAGATAAAGGTTTTATAATTATTGTTCAGGAGAAATATTGGCTTGTAATTACTAGGATCAGTAACATCTCTAACCACTTTAGGAATCAATGTTATATTTGTGCCAGTCTAACTCTCAGGAATCTTACCAGATTCAACTACAGAGATCATTGAAAACTGCATGGGCAAAAATAATTGATCTACTAAAGTCTTAAAATAACCAGCCGATAAGCCATTGGGTCCTGGTGTGCAGATATTTTTCTCTTTGAAAGGGTAGAGGAAAAAATAAGGGGACAGGAAACTTAGACTTAATTCTAACCAACAGGGAGGAGTTGGTCACTGGAATCAAAGCAGTTGGTACTTTAGAGGAACTGATCATGTAATTTTAAGATTTGTGATTGTGGGATATGTCAAAGAAGAGTATAAATAAACCTTGGATTCAGGAAAGCTAATTATATCGAGCTCAAGGAAATACTAAGTAAAATCTCATAGCTAGAGATGCTAAGCATTGATGAGATTTCATGAAGACAGAGTTACTAAAAGCACATTCAGAAAGAGTTAGCCAGAAATCACCGAGCTAACCTAAATGAATTCAGATCTTCTGAGTCAAATGAACTGTACCACAGAGTATTAAAGAAACTCACTATCATATTCGCAGAACCACTTGCATCATTTTTTAGAAATCTTAGAGAACAGATGATGTGCAAAGGGGTAAGCAAACACTGTCTCTCCCCTAAACAAAACAAAAATCAAAAACAAAAAAAGAAGATCCAGGACACTACAGGCCAGTCAACCTATTCTCAATAACAGGAAAATTATTAATTAATTATTAATTAGTTATGGGAATTTGGTGGAATGTAATACATCCAGAAAGATGCAAATCATAAATCTAAATATTCAAAGGACTGAATCAGGTGATGCATGTCTTTCAGAACTTTACAGTGGTCAATTAGTGTAGACGTGTGAAAGCAGTAAGTCTGCTTACCAAAAGTAAAAGTCCTTGGGTTCAAAACTTGCTTTGAGAAGAGCAAGTAGAGAGAATTCTTGTATTAATAAATGTAGTGTGTTGTAAAGCCAATGTCTTTGTTCATGCCACTGCTAACAGACTGAAATTTGTGAATATAATTCAATTCAGCTATTTCTCTTTCTAGTTTTATTTTGTAACTTCCTTTTTCAAGGACTGTTACCTTCACATTTCAAGCTGTACATCCAGGGAGGTTGAAATGCTCCACAATTGGTCTTTGGATAGTACCACTTCTAATTGTCAATTTGTGTCCATTTATTTCCTTGTGTAGAAACTATCCTGTTTGTCCAGTATAGAGACGCATTACTGGCATAGGATGGCATATATCCAGCTGGAGGAAGAACAAGTGAATGTCGCTCTCATATTGTGGGCCCCTAAAGGCCAATATTGCTCCCAGAGTAGATAAGGGGATATAGTTCACATCTGGGTTGTGGCAAGGTCTTGTTCCTGTACTACTATCTATTCTTTGAATCCTGTCGTAAATTAGTAGTTTTTTGAGATTTGGAGGCTGTCTGTATGCCAAGAAGAGCCCGACTCTCAGATTTTGTGAGAGGGCTGTCTTATTCTCCAGAACTGATTGTAGCCCATTGATGATGTGTTTGTGTGGTCTCAGCTGGTGTGACATACAGGGTAGCTTCGTGTTGCAAGTTGCAAAAGCTTCATTCAGAAACATAAAAGAAAAAGCTGTACATTTTGGCAATTGTCAAGACTAAAGAATTACTGGATTTGGAGCATCTTATAGCATTGTCTTACTCATAGCACATCTCCCTTGATCCCATCATCCCCGTTAGAACACAATCAAGCCCATTTTCAGGCAGCAAAGCATTACATGGTATCACAACACCTTACATGGCAGGGAGAGTAAAGCCAACCTGACAGCTGGGAACTGTAAGTGACCACTAGGGTATTCTCCCACTTTTGGGAGCACAGGTGTATTCTGGATATTGTTAATTTATTGTTTAGGGGTATGACCAGTGTAACAGTTGGAGCCTTACTGTATTCAAAGGGAACTAGAATGTAGCTTTTACATTAATTCTGAGTGTTTTTAAATATTGGATGGAGTGGATAGTTAAATTATATTAATCTATGTGAAGTGACAAAATGACATTCACAAAGATATTTCTAGAAATGCAATTACAGGAAGGAAAACAACTTCCTATAGATATATATTGGTACTAAAGTAGCAACTTTTAGAATGATATCTGGTACAGCATAAAAGCTATTGGATGCAAGGTACCAATGCTACTCTGTTGATCTCAAGAAGGTAAAATTAGTGGATGTCCAACAGAAGTTGTGAAGACTGAAAACTTTTAAAAACATTATTTTCAGTGAAGAATCCAAGAGATCCTACATTCAGGAGTAATAATGATATCAATGTAATTTTTGCTTGGATTGTATACACTTTCTTTGCATAAAATGTTGATGTGGTGTTATGCTTTTGTCTCACACAATTCTGTACTGTTTTTCTTTTCTTTTCTTTCTAAAAAAGAAAGTAATCTCTCACTGTACAATGTATAATGTGCAATGTATAATACAAGATATATGTATGTGAGGTATTGCCACTGTCTTTGCCATTTCTACATGCTCAGGCTGCCATCATTCACACTCCCTTTTTAATGCTTTGGTCACTGATTCCTGACCTATAGAGTTTACTGGCCTCCTCATTGGAATCTTTGGCAGCCAATCAGGTTTCCCCCTCAGTCAGTGTGACAAACAGAGATACAGCATGAATTATTAATTTTTTAGCAGTTGACATATCAACCCTGTTATTATAATCTGGCAGCACTTTACAAGGAGTGACAGGTCTTCACTAATTCTCTTTGCCTTTGCTTCTGCGGTGGGCAGCAGTAGCAGTGTTAATCATGGGCAATGAACTTTTGTGTGTTTAACAGATTGTAATAGGCACTTTTCTAGAATTGAGACCGTAATTTAACTACAACCTAATGGCCACTGATTGTAACAATAAGCAATTATGTCAGCTAAACACAGTGTTGATGACAGTCAATGGAAGCCGTCATAGTCGTCTCTGTATTGGAATTGAGCTTGGACTAGTCATTACAACAGACAAGAATGACCAAAAAGCATAACAATGTGCTCTGAATATCCTTTCTCTTATGTTGCACACCAGTGTAATTAATGGTAATGGGACAAGAATCCATTCCACCTCTGCTTCAAAAAAAAATCTGGGGTAAGTAATACAGTACAATATGCAGAGACAGGTTCCATATCTTTAGAAGGTATGAAAAAGATGAAAGAAGGGGGAGAAAAATGGAATGTGGCAGTACTTTAAAGACCAACTGGTTTTTATTTTAGCACAAGCTTTCATGCACACACTTCTTCAGATACAGTACAGAGTGATATTCAAGCTTCAAGTTATAAAGCATATTTACCCAGATGTGGGAGTGGGATAGAATGTAATAGGATCTAGAAAGATACAAATCATGACCCTCACCATAAATTTTCAAATAACTGCATGAGGGTCTTTCAGATTTTTACAGTGGTCAGTTAGTGTTGATGTATGAAAGCAATAAACCTGCTTACCAAAACTCAGTTTCCTTGGGTTCAAAATCTGCTCTACAATTCCTTTAATTACATGTGCAGTAGTGAGGACTGTTGTGTTTTAAGAGAAAGAGAGAGAGAGAGAAGGAGCACACTATGAAACCATTATCTTTGTTGGAATTTGTGAATATAATTCAATTCAGCTGTTTCTCATTCTAGTCTTTTGTAATTTTTTATTCAAGGACTGCAACCATTAAATCCTGTACTGTATGTCCAGTGAGGTTGAAATATTCTGCACCTGGTTTTTGGGTAATGCCATCTAACATAAGATTTGTGTACATTTATCCCCTTGTGTAGACACCATCCTGTTTGTCCAATGTAGATGTCGGAACATCACAGCTGCCCTGCCATAAAAAGCCAGGTAGATGTGCTGCAAAGCCTGGAGTGCCGTGGGTAGTGCTAACCTCCGTACCTCTATAAAATTGCTGTGTATCCCATATAATAGCATGTTCCAACATATTAAACTCTGGCCCTTTCCACACGGGGGATGGAGAAACGGGGCAGCACACGCAGGAACGGATCTTACCTGGAAGCGGGTTGCTCCGCCCCCGCGGGGAGCGCCCGTTTGCTGCTCCACACGCTGGCGAATTTCCGCGGCGTTTGGCGGCGGCCAAAATGGCGGCTGGCGACTTCCAGCGGTGCTCCACCAATCAGGGCAGCGCGCCAGCCGGAAGCCCGCCCCTGGGCAGCTCTGCAGGGACGCGCTAGTGCATCCCTGCAGTTTCAAACGGGGCGCTGCAATGTGGTTTTTAAAAAACGCGCCGCGCCACCCCTTGCGGCCGCGCTAGGGCGGTTTGAGGTGTGGAACCTCCACTTTTCAAACCGCCCTAGTGCACCCCACGGTGTGGACGACCTCCGGATGAGGTCGCCCTAAGCCGTTTTTTTTACCCCGTGTGGAAAGGGCCTCTGTCTTCACAGACATTGGCACAAAGGATTATAGCCTAAATTCAAAATACTTAAATTCATATAGGTAAAAGGCATGTTATTAATATAGCTTCTATTTAGTATGCAGACCTGCAAACTCTGGGAACAGTTGTGGGATGCACCTACTTCTCTGAGAGATAAGGAGGTGATTGGTGTCTAGGCATGGAATCAAGGTTGAGGGTTGCCATAGTAGCAGGTAGAAAGAAGGGAGGTAGAGTGGTGAGGTAATGTTCCTTATGGCAAATGGAATAATTTCACAGGCAAAATTGAGAGCATTGAGTATTGCTACAAAGTATTACCAAACTGTCCAGAAAGCATATAAATACAGTATTTTCTTTTTTAAATAATAATGTTTATTGAGTAATAAAAAGGAAACAAAAATATAAAGGAATATGTACAAACAGATCAATTAGACAAATCAGAAACTAATAAAAAACAATTACAATAAACTACTATAAATGACACACAAGCTACTAAACTAACTACGCATAACTAAAAATGATTCCTGCTCCTGCTGCTAGTAGTAAATAATAATCTAACAGTAACCATTAACTATTAAACCATAAAGTAATAATAAGATTATAAGATTGAAACTGCTGCTTATTAATTTTTTCTTCATAAATCTAAATCTACAAAAGTAGTTAGTAATTAATAATTCCAAGTAAGTAATTAATAATAATTTTAAGTCATTAATAAACCATTCTTATTCTATTTCAAATAACTTTTATAGGCAAAAACTAAAGCATAAATTAATATCTGATTACTCTTCTTGCAATAATAAAGCTGCTAAAATTCAGAACACACTTTACAAAGAAAAGTGTCAGAAAAAGGGGGGAAAAGGAAAAAAAATTACCTCAAAAATCTTCTAATCAGTTGTAGCTCTTTCTTGTAAAAATTCATATTCATAAAATTGTTTCATAGACCATGGACCCTAGAACATTTCTTTCATTATAAACATATTTCCATTCATATTTCATTGTAACTATAATTCCATTATAGTCAAAAATAATTTCCATCTGAATCATAAACCATTTTCTTAAACCATCTATCATAAACCATTTTATTTAGCAAACATTATATTCCCACTTATTAGTCTTTCAGCTTTGCCCCCCCAGAATCAGATGATTTCCAAATATTTCTAGCAAACCTCTTATCATAACAATCAAACAACAGTGTTTCTCATCTTTATAGATAACAATATAGACTTCAAGGATGCTCCAGTGGAAAAGAACATTTTTATTAAGGAGTCTGGCCATGGAGAAGTTCAACATTAAATTGTAATTCTCTTTCTTTCCAAAAAAGACTTCCTGTAGATTCAGAAGCCAATTATCAGGGATTTCCTTGAGCAATAAGAATTCCTACTTCATATTTTGCTCTCCTAACTTCAAAGATGTAGCTTGCATTGTAACATCTCTTGCATTCTTCAGGTTTCCCAAATTAGAAATATTAAGACGTTGCATCTTTTGTTGAAGGCTTATCCCAGGTTTAAATTCTAAGTCACAGTATATCTCTTGCAGAAATTGTGTTGCTTCATCCTTTTTTCGCTGACAATCTGTCATTTCATCCTGTTGCTGTTTTTTTGAGATCTTCATAATCAATTTCCTTGAATTTCAGATCGAGGTTCTGTGACAATGAAGACAGTTGCCCTGTAAACCTATCGTATTTTTCTTCAATAGATGCTGTGACTTGTTTAAATTCAGTCAGAAAAAGTAAAAAATATTTAATTATGTCCTCAGTAGCTTCTGAACCATTCAAAAGCAAAGCCATGATTCCTGTTCAGTTTCCAGAACAACAAATGCTATGTTCCAAAAACAACTGATAGCAAGAAGTTCCACTGAGAGTTTCCTAAAGATATGAAGATCAACAAAAGACAATCTAATAGAGGGGGAAAAATAGGTAGTAAGTTCATTGATCTCTTTAATAAACATAAAGTCTTATTCCATTGTTCAAGTCATTCAGATAAAAATTCAGTTCATCAAAAGTATCTAAAAGAAAATTATTAAGCATCCACACATACCAAACAGTTAAATATCCAAGATTGGCACTTAATCATTTAAAAATTCAAAATGAAAGGAAATTTAAAGTCATTAGCAGAGTCCAAATGCTTAAAAAAGAGTCCTAAAAAGTAAACAATAATTAGAAGAAAACAGAAAGAGAGTTATATTTAAAACTTGTATCCAGAAATATTTCAAAAATATTCCAAGTAACAGAACCAGTACTGTCCCTTTAAAACCTAGCAAAAAGGTTTGAGTTTACAGGAAAAGTTAATGCTGCTGCAAGCAAAGGGTTTCTTTTTTATTGTAGGTATAAAGCAACAAAATCCAACTTTCTTACTTAATAAGAGTTCTGGTTGCAGGAAACGTAATGTCTGTATGATGAGTGAATTCTTCAACTCCCAGGTCCACCAAAGTGCATGATTCTCTAGAGTCTCTGGACCTGCTGTGGCCTCTCAGTTCTTGAGCGGGCATTTCACAAGTCCTTATCTTAGCTCTACAGAGTCTTCAGACCCCCTATAAATCAGGGGGCCCACTAGACCAGTAGTTCTCAACCTGTGGGTTCCCAGATGTTCGTGGACTTCAGCTCCCGGAAGCCCTGAGCATTGACCATAGTGGCTGGGGCTTCTGGGAGCTGAAGTCCACGAACATCTGGGGACCCACAGGTTGAGAACCACTGCACTAGACTGACAGAGAGAGCCCTCCCTGTCAAGTATGACACTTCTGGGGCCTGAATCCAGCAGGGCTCACTAGATTGTGCTGGCTATTAATGTGGCCAGCTGCCAGAACTGTAAATACAGTATTTTTGAGATGGCCTGAATCTGAAGATCTTATGAGAGACAACCCCAGTACTGTATTGGGATGGTTAGAGGGAGAAATGGAGACATTGAGACAGACTCTGAAGATCACCAGGCAATGATACAGTAGAGTCACAAAACCAGCAACCAAGGGGCTGGTTGGGAGCCTGGGCCCCTGTCCCCCATTCAGTGCAACTGGCAGAAGTGCCTAGGGCTGTGCTTGTGAAGTAGCCTGGAAAAATGTTGCATGGCCAATTGCCTGGGCAGGCACCTGGAACCACCCAGAGACAACCAAGAAAGTGACAATGAAAGACAAGGCATTGGGGAAGCTGACAACTTTTGCCAATCTTATTCCCATTATAATTCTCTTTAGTATTCTTTCTTGTGCCCTGCATGCGTAATATGCATTAGCCTATACAGCATCTATTTTCAATTTCTGCAGGAAGTGGCAACCAACCGTTTGTTTACTTTCAAAGAACATTACTGCCAAAAATAACAGGAACTGCAGGTGGAGGATTCTGATAAATATATTGGGGCAAAAACCACTTTCTCCTTTTGATACCAAAGTTTTCTTTGGGGAAACAAACAGAAACAATTACATAATCTAATAAAAGGACTTCTTGTCTACCTCTACCTGTAACCTCGAGTACCTCTTCTAGTGGATATAGTTCAATGTGAGATAAGTAGTCTTTATAAAATTTAAAGTTATGCAGTTTACTTGGGAGCCTCTATATATCAAGCAGTTATATGACATTCTTTCTATAAACATCTGGGAATGCAGAGTGTCATGCCCCATGCCCTTATAAATTGGTCTTTCCCAGAAGACTAACCAGATTCCTGATAGCAGCCAAATCCTTTGGTTCAGCAGTTCAGGTCAGCTTTAGAGCAGGAACAAGGATTGGAGGAGAGGCACCCAGTCCCTGAGAAAGGTGCAACCTAAGGTGTCTTGCTCAGACCATCCTCTGCAGATGGAGCAAAAGGTTACTGTCAAGGTGACAGGAGCAACACACCGGTGGAATACTCTCCTTACATACTGCCTGGAATCAGATTATGATTGGATGAACAGATTATATAATGAGATTACTTTCCCCTGTCAAGTTGCTGAATATATTTTCAGTTTTCTTCTTGACTACTCAGCTCTTTCAAGTGAGATTAATGGATTTATGACTCTTGGATTGGTTCTTGACTTATCTACCAGACTCCCTAGAACTCAGTCTCTGATTTGCAGCTTTCTCAATCCTGGACTGTTTTGGTTTTTTTATTAAAACACAGAACATATATTGACATACATTCTTTCGATTATTATTTCAGTTTTCCAAAATATATAAAAAAAATAATTATTTCTGTATACTTAAGGTTCTATTTACTTATTTACCATTCTCGTGAAATATTCTGGATAGTTATATTATCTATAATAAAGAAATATCTATAATAACTATGCATTTCTGTCAATTTTACTTATCATATTTATCATACACTCATAACTTGGTTCTTTGCTGGACTGTTTTGAAGCCAGATACTGGCTGATTCCATGACTTTAGACTTTGGAACCTTGAATTCCTGTTCAACATTGAGAGCAGGATAGTTTGTATTCAATCCAACAATTGCCTCCAGCTATGGAGGCCATGCTGTTGGAGAACCATGCACTCAGGGAACAGGTGACTCAACTCACAGCTGCAGTAGCTGCTCTTCAGGTTTGAACACAACAGTCAGGAGTCCAACAGCCACTAACTCCAGCACCAGTAAACGTAAGTGCCCAACGGCTCCACCTGAAAAATTTGATCGTGCTCCAGATAACTGTCTTGTTCTCAACATCAAGCAAGAATTCAGGGTGGAAAGTTAGAAGCTGTACAAGAAAGTGATATCCAGTCTCAAAACATTTATTGGAGCACCATTTTCAGAAATTCCTGATACAATGGGACATAATCTGCTGGAAACTTTCCTACATGCTTAAGTCTCTTGTTCTCTTCCAATTCTTTTTCTTCTTCTGTTGTCTGACTTAATATTACAACTGGTCTTTTCCAACTCTGTTTCTACATGATTTAACATGACAGTAAGTCATAGTTTTGACATTAGTAGAATCCAAATAGTCCCTTAGCTAAAGCTGCATAATCAGAGTCTCATCTCAATATCTATGAATAAATTGCCTAATCAGTTGCACATCCAGATTTTTCAATGGCAGAGACTTTTTTCCTGATCACATCTCTTTCCAGAAACTATTTAATCTCTTCAAATATTCAGAAGATCTGCTGCAGGTTTCTGAAAAATTTCTAGAAAATGAGCATAAAATTCATCATTACCTGTAACAGAGCTGTACATCTTTTTTAACTCTATCAAACATTCTGCTGTACCATTTGATCTTATGTTTAAGACTTCATTCAAAGCTGGAGATTGCAAGCTTTCCAATAACTTTTTTTTTTGAAGATATTGCTGGATCATCTAGTAGCTGCTGCACTTGGAGCATCTACCTCATTAGTGGTTTTAATGAAAGTCCAGAAAAGTACTAGTTTTAGTAGGATGTATAAACATAACCAGCTTTAATATTTTGAGATTTTGCTAGGTGTTCCACCACCATTCTGTGTACTCTATTTTGAATAGTAAACAGGGGGCTGGAATATGTTTGGACATCAGGAGACATGGATAATTTACCTCTAGGTGGGACAGTATGGAAAGCATTAATTCTTAGTTCATCAGATTATGTTACCGACCCACACACATCCAGATTTGATATGGTTTAATTGGTAAAATATTATTTATTTGGCAAAATACATTAATTGGCATTAAGATCAAATGGGCCTGAGGTGACTGAAAGGTCAAGCTGGGAAGAGGAAAATTACTGACTGAACACATATGCTGCAAAGCAGATCAGAAGATCCCCTCTGGGCATTGCCCAAGGTCATTGTTAGGCAGATTTCCAGGCAACTTCAGAGATAATATGCTTAAGCTGAAGCTGTAAGGTCTCTGATACCACACAATAATAGAGGTAAGTTCCCACCAGAACACTGATTGTTTCAGCTCTTCGTCCTTAAACTTGGATGTTTCCTTGCATTGTTCCCTTACCTGTAAACAATTGCAGAGTTATTATGACAGCTATTACCTCTTTGTCACCTAACACTTATACCATTAACTCCACCTGGACCCCATTGTCCATGTTGTAACTTCCATTGTTTGCTCGGCCAGAGAGCCATTCACATCCATGCCCTCTAGGGTGTCTATTTTGGGTATAAAAACCCTCTGTTTTGAGCAGTTTGATACAGTATCTCACTTGCTGAAAGCCATGCTATTGCTTTGATTTCCAAACAAGTACTGTCCTTAGGTGCAAGTCTAAACCACATTGCTGCTTTCTTTGCTGCTCTCTAGATTGGTAATTATTGCCCATTCCCTAAAACTCTGCTATCAACAACTTTCCTCCCTTTATCTTTCAGTTAGCTCTTGTGCAAGTGTGTGAGTGAATTTTTCAACGAAACACATTTTAGCTTATTTGTAATCTCTGGCTGGTTCTTTCCCGCTAGAACCCTGTAAACATTGGTGGAAGATCTCTTTAAGTTACTCCCTCTCACAGGGCTCCTAATTGAGCTGATTAATTTCCCATTGTCATGTGGAGGTACTGGCATCAAGAGTGAACCCCTGAGTCACCTATGTTTTGGGATAACAAGAGTTGTGGAGTAACATGGGCAACACCTTGTTTTTCTGTCTGTGAAGTCAATGTATGTGGTTCAGGAAACAGACATAGGGAATTGGTAGGAATCCCAGCCAAATCTGTAGGAACACAAGTGAGTGCAAATCTGTGTTTTTGTGTCAAAAGGCTACTGTTCAGTTGGTAATCTGTCTCCCTTTCTATCTTGGTCTGTGTTTTGGCAGCAGCACCTATCTGGCCATGTGCACTGTCTGCGAGCCATAGTAAATCATCAGGGTCTTGCACATGGCTGTCCTAGAAATCACTCTCTAACTTGGGTCTAGTGGTGTGGGATCTGAAGTGTTAGGGAAAATACACAGTAGGAACACACATACCAAGTCAGAAGCACTTTAAGGGTACTGTCATACTGGAATGGGAATTCCAGTGTCATACTGGGGTTCTTGCCAGCCTCCCAAGGTTGACTCTCATCCTTGAAAAAGGCTGGCAATTTCCCCAGCGTTATTAATTCTTGCTGCCACCACTTGCTGAATTATGAAGTAACTGAACAGTACAGCGGGAACCTGTTCAGTGGATTACCAATCCCTTCCTTCCCTCTCACCTCCCCCTTCTGAGTGAGAGAAGTCCTATCTAGCGTGTGCCAAAGACTGGCGTGGGAATGGAAAGCAACAGAGGTTTTACAGAACGTATTTATTCAAGGCATGCAAATAAACAAGACAATAATACACATGAGAGGCTCCCCCCTCCTAGGTACGCTTAAGTTACAAGTAGTTACAAAAATGGATATAAAAACACAGATATATTCTTTAGATCAGCCAACTTCCAAAATAATAAAAAGCCTAACGCGGCTAGCTACTTAGTCTAGTACTCACAGATGTCCATAAGCTTAGATGGTCTAAAAGAGACGGGAGGGGCCAGGAGACGAGGCATGGGGCCTCCAGCCTACTACTGGCCCAGATCCCATCTCTCTTTGTTCTTCTCTGTTCTTCTCTTGGCCACATGGCCTCCCAGAAGTTTTATAAGTTCTCCTCGAAGCATCTCGAAGCATCTCCAAGATGCCCACCTCTTTCCTTTGTGGTTGGTCAGTTCTCACCCTGTGACCTGTGATGTTGACCCACACTAAAATGTAATCTAATCCCAACACCTCATTAACCCTTGATTTACCTTAAGAGGGAAGTATCCCCCTTTGCTAAGCCTAGATAATGGGAAGCCGCATTATCACAGGTACAGACAAAAGTAAAGTTAGGACCTCCTAACCTCCATTTTGTGTGGGCTGTGTGCCACTTCTAGGTCAGTGTACCTTTGTAGATTTGTTAGGGTGGGTAGGAAGCCCTGAGATCTCTGGTGTTGGATCTCTGCAGGGCAGTTCCTTGAGACACTTATGGTTAGTGCAACGTATGTGGTGGCAACTGATTTTTGGGCATCTTGTGCATTGTGTGTGATGACAGTTGGCCTCGGGTTTCAGTGCTTTGCCTGGACATGGAGGAGGTGCCCCTCAGTCTGAAAAAGCAGCAGTAAGTCAGGACTGAGTCACGACCAAGATCCCTCATCCCCATTGCTTGACCAAACAGAGGCAAGTTCCTGTAGCGTTTGTTTTCTACCTTAGCAGTTCTGCTTGGTGCAGATGCTAAGGAATTCCCCCAAGGACCTTGATGGTCTCTCTGTCCCTAAGTGCCTGCTCATTTATCCCAAGTTTCAAGTGGAGCTTGAAGGAAATGTGTGTAGGTGTCCTTGAGTTAACTAGAAAGAACCACAAAAAGCATTTTACATTTATCTGTGTGCAAGTGTGTTATTGCATCTCAGTAACTGTTAAACTCATTAATTGGCAAATTAGTTGGCAATGATGTTCAAAGAGGAGGACAAACTTGATAAATTGGAAAAATGGGTTGTGAAAAAGAGAAACAACCAATGAAAGGAAGGATCCTTCAAAACCTCAGATCCTTTTAGCATCCTGTGAGATGCTTACTGTGCACAGTGAAAGGAGAAGTCACTTGTTGATCACTCCAAAGATGCAATGGTGTCTTCGAGTTTCTGGATGGCCTTAAGCAAAGCCATGAGCACCATCCAGGAGCTCACCAAAATGTCCAAGAAGCAGGCCACCAAATTGACATCTCTTCACGCCCAAATCCAATGTTGCTGGTAGATAAATTGGCATTTTCCTCTGCAGCACAAGAGGCTCAAAACAAATTAGAAAACACTCAACTGAAATTCATACTCTTCAGAACAGGCTGACCATCCTGGAAGACTGAGTACACAAAAGTGCAGCATGCTACCCAGTCCCTCACCAACCAGGTTAAAGTTCAACGTGCGAAAGTGAGCCACAAGGCTTGAAATTGCAAGATTGCTGAGCTTAGCCAAAGGATGGTCACCAGCAAGACTGTGATCACCACGGTCTGCCCTGAGCTTCTGCCCCCTGTCCTGGTGCACACTCTGGAGAAGTTACTCCCAGAAGATGCATATCGCCACACTCTCTACAACCCTGACTGAGAAGATCCAGCTCCACTCAATCTGTCAAGACCTGATCAGTCATCAGAAGAAAGGTGGATGCCTCCTGAGAGGTAGAGGAAGTCCAAGAAGTAGAAACATAGATCCCTTGGAAAACCACAGGGACAAAGGTCATTTCAGAACAGTTAGGACCCCTCAAAAAGGACATGGGCATCACGTGGCTTAATGCCATTGTCCATATATATCCCAATGCAAACGGACATACCTCAACACAGCTAGCAAGTCTCTGGATCTGCGAGCCCTTGAATCGGCAGTCACTGCCCATGATCTAGTCAAACTGGACATACACCCTTACACCCTTGGATGAGGGAGATTGTCCATCTCTTTGGCCAGGTAAGGTGTTTGTCATGTTTGTCATGGATCATCAGGCTCCAAGTGAGAATCTGGAGACTTATGTAGCCAGTAAGAAGCTACTTGCTATCCTAGCTTGGAAGGTGCAGTTCTCTTTGGACTGAGGCAGACATGATGATGACACTGATGACTTTAAAGTATTTTTTTATGGAAGCTTGAACTCCCAAGCCAAGATGGTTCTGGGGTCCATGCTAGTTACCTTCTATTTTACCTCAATTACATTCTCTTACTTTTTTTTCTGAAAAAGCTTTACTATATTCAAAGACTGCAACACCTTGATGGCTGCCTTGTATCCTCTCAAATCCAGTGGGAGAACCATACTCCCCCAGAGTATGCCTCAATTCCTCCTCAGTAACTGCAGGATGAATTCCACTCAGATCCTTATCACACTACATAGTTATAGCACTATATTCCACTTTAACTGCCATAGTAACAGCCTGTGGAATCTGGGATTTTCAGTTTAGGGAGGAACATTTAGAAGAGAGCTCCTGGTTCTCACTAAATAACAAACCCCAAAATTCAACAGGTTTTGCTATGGCAGTTAAAGTGGAGTATGTCTCTATAACAGTATAGTGTGATAAAGATTTCCATCTAATTGACTGAGAGTTTCCTGAGGATGTGTATAATAATATTACAAATAACTTATACAATGTTATTATTTAACAATATTAGCTTGCAGCCGTATAATGGCACTGTCCCTCCGCTACTGACAACTCTGTCATAATTCAATCACGCTAAATGCTGACCTTTCAGAGGCTTTGTCTCCAGCCTGAAACGCATTGTTTTCCCCGGGAACAGAGTAGCCTACAGGCACATTTCCCCCTTTAAGACCCCTTGATTTTGAGCGCTTCTTCGGATCGCTCTGATTTCCATCCTGCCTTGCTGTCGCTCCGTTTGACGAGCCTTCCCCTCAGCTCCATGTGCTGAGAATCTCCACTTCTACGGACTTTTCTTCAGACTATCCGGGCTTCAGGACAGATGTAGTATTTCCCAGGCAAAAACCCCTCTTAAAACCCTTTATCCAACTCCTACCTTTCTTTCATTAGGTCTATGTGAGTGTGTTTGCATACATACATTGTGACTGTGTTATCAAAATAAAGGAAAACAATTTTATTTTACTTCTGTTTGTTCATTGACTCTGCCTGACCCCGTAGACATTGGGTTCAAGATCTCGCTAGGTTGCCCTGCCTCTTGTATTGCTTAGCTTGTGCTCTCTAATTCCCATTCCCCATTGTGAGTACATAGAGGTGTCCCTCCTGGGACCCCAGAAATCAAGGTAACAAGAGGGGGCCTTTCATCAGCCACTGGGATCAACGTATGATGGTGGTGTGCTTGGCTGCTGTTCTGTCTCTCAGAGACCAGTAAGGAAAAGGATGGGGTAGTGAAATAACAATCTGTACTCCTAGGTGTTTCATTTTCTTCTCTGTAACCTCCTTGCTATAGCTCCCTTGCTTTAGAAGGAGAGAGCTTGGAACTGATTGTGTAGCTCCAAAGTTGAAGTATGGCGCCTCATAGTTCTGCTTCTCTGTGTTAAATTCTTCCCAATCTCTGCGTATTGTATTTCAGAATTATGCCCCTCCCTAGAGACAATTCCCACATCTTGCCCTTCCATGAGAGTCTGCACTCCTCTTTCAGCAGCAGCAGCAGCAGCAGCAGCGGCTTAATTCCTCCTTCAAAGTAGATACATGGTCCTCAAGCTGCCAAAACTCTTCCAGCAGGACACCTAGCTTGCACTTGCTGCTGGTATACCCCAAATAGTCTCTGGTAGAAAAATAAACATGCCATAGATGTTGTAGGTCTCTGAAACAGCTGCCTTACCATCCACAGTTGTCTTTCTACATAGGTTGTGGCACAGCACTTCCAAGTCTTCCCTGTGAAATGCTTCTGTGAAACACATGCTCTCCTCTTCTGCTACTTCTGTCCCCAATGAAGTCATGACTCACTTTTTCTCAGTGGCAGCCTCACCTCTATCATCCATACAGGACCTACAATGTTCAGAGAGAGCATAAGGCCCAAAACACACAAGCAAGCCTCCAAGCAATTCAACCAAAGACAATCAGTCTTGAATCCAAAAGTACAATCTCACCTCTTCTTTCACTCCCGAATACCTCCTTCTGTAGCTTTTGTTTATAGGATGTTTCTTTGGTAGGGCTGCAGCTTCCATATAATAATGTCAGTGTCTGAAGAGATTGTTAAAAGAGATCTGGGGAAAAATTGAAGTTTTTTGTTCCAACTATTTCTTTTGCTAGACTACAAATCCTGTTTGTTCCAGTGTTTACAAAGTTGTTCTTGTTG